>JAUMHE010000062.1:20175997-20194177 GCA_032359235.1 Enteromius mattozi | reverse complement strand
GACTTAAAAAACGAAACGAAAAATAATCATTTTGCCATTACACACAAAACTAAACTATTTTAATAGCCAAAACAGTAAAGACTGGTCAGAGCGGCAATACTACGATTAAGGTGTTTACATGTCTGTATATTTCGATTAAAACGCACTTTTGATGAGAACTACAGTAATAGCACATCAAACCTCAAACAAGCATCAGGATTTTAAAGTGTCCATCACACAAACATAGCAAATCAGAGGCAAATAGATTTATGTAGCAAAGTTGTGGCTTGGGATTGGTAAAAATAAAGAAATATACACGAACATACATGGGGGGTAAACACAAAAATACATATAATTGCAGTACAGGATGGATAAGAGCAGGGAGAATGGAGAGAACTCTCAGGGTAACAGAACAGAATCAATATAAATGTATCGCAGATATCTTTCATGTTCAATGAATTCATTTACATATTATAAATCGGCCTGATTCAAAAGAGAATCAGAAAGCCGAATCCTGGCTGTATGAGAGGAGGAGCTGGGGATGGAGAAGGGTCATTAGCGTTTGAGCAATGTAAGGACTGCTGATAACACTAAGGACCTTATAATGCTGAGATTAGGCATTAGGCATTGTATTCCTATAGGTAGATACAGATCAGATGAGAGTCAGCTGATGTGAGCTTGACTAATGTGACCTGCCAGAACTAACGCTACACTTGAAATATAGACACAAATTAGAGAGAGAATACACACACATATTTTACATATACATCTCCTTGCTTTTCAGACCATGTTGGATTTACTTGGCAAATTCATCTAAGAAGTATATCATTCCTCAAACAAAAACAAAACAAAGGAAAAAGGTATAAAGCTGGAAAAAAACAACAGAAAGGTTAGCGTCATAGCGATCAAGCTGTGCTATTTGACCACGCACATTTAGGGCTGCTGTGCAGTAATGAGTACTGTACTGACTCATTATGATGCGGCTTCTTCACTCCCTCAATCTTTAGACCTTCTCTGTTTCAGTTTCACAGAATCACAGTGCACCAGAGTCATTTAGGGTGAACTTTTACAGTACACATACATCGCAGACACCTCACGAATTGCTGCATCTGGAATCGTTCATTTAGAATAAATAATGTTACAATCGATCAAAGATGTGAATTAAGCATCTCACCCTATCCTCAGAACACCTACTGGCTTTTCATTGACCATCTTATACTAAAAAGAAAAAAAATAACCACTTTCTTGATCTGGAAAGCTTTAATCTGATTGGCTGGCATATTTGTAAATATTTTCGACTGTCTTGAATGAGCTATAATATGTTGTTTTATACAACTAACCTCATCCTGACTAAACCTGTTGGATAATTTGTACATTTTGAAGTTAGTGTCGCATAACCAGCCCCATAATGTCGTTTCTGGTGTTGTAAACTTGCTCGATAGCACCCCTGGTAAAACACTGCACTTACGAGACGAAAATCTAATGAGTCCCGTGAAACACAAATGACGATAAATGAAAAAAGACTTGTAGAAGCAAGCTAAAATTACATGATTGCTTAAGCAAACATGTTTTAATCTCATTTTTGCTTTCCTAAGCATTATCAGTTAGGTTTAGGGTCAGTTTAGCGCCACTTACTGAACATAACATTCCCAAACTGCAAGAAATGTAATATCATTAATGTGTGCAAAGAAAAAAGCAACATTCTCAGAATTTTGGCTAATGTTCTGGCAAAGTTATGAACAAATATTCTTCAAGTATGTTGATAGAATGTTTGTTTTGGTCTTTACAAATGTCCTAAAAATGATAACACAAAGATGTTGTTTATACATCGCTAATGGATCATTTTATTTTTTAAACATATTAGCTGGATGTTCATCTAACGTTTTTTAAATGGTTCTACTTGTTTCAGAGAACATTCTGTAATTAAAATTCCCATAATGTTTGCAAAATTCTAAAATTATTATATATATATTTTTTAATCTCAGTTCAGAGAACATAACATGTTCATAACTTATTGGGAACATTAAGCAAATTGCTCTTAGAGCATATTTTTGCTAGCAGATTTATAGCTAATCATAAAATCTAACACTAAACTTAACCTTAACAGTGATACTTTTAAGAGTGCAAGTAACTCTGTTGATTTGCCCTATTTGGTTAAGAATTTCTCTCTTAAAAGTGAGTAAAAAACTTTAAAAACAAAAGATCTAAGAGGCAGAGCTTCAAGGTTTGGCCTCAGATCTTGTTCCAGATCCTATTCCTCTGTCACAATAAAACAGTTTCTTTATAAATGTTTAGAGATGATCAGAGAGAATCTAAGCAATCTGAAACACTCATGGTATGACGGCACACAGGAAAAGACTTGGCTAGTCAGGAAGCGAGTCATAGTCACTTAATGCTCGATTCCCATCATGTTTTTAGATCTATAACTGCTGAATTTCCTGTGCTGGGCAGCAAAGAGTCTAAAAACAAACACACTGGGGGAGACGGAAGAATAGAAATGAATGAGATCCATCAGTCTGGATCCTGCAGACATCTGGGAGGAAATGCAGAATCTGTGAGTCACAAGTTTTATCTCACATTTGACGTGATCTTTCTGTCAAGACACTGAAAGACATCTTAAATCAGGTCATTGCAAGACAACTAAAGGGGGCGTCAGAATAAAAAAAATCTGCATTGTTGGCTCCAATGATGACTAACGGCTTAAAGTTAAGGTTTTTGGTTAAATACCTGAAATAAAGTCAAGATAAATATATTTTCTACACCATTAAATACATCAGTAATTTATTTTACACATTGTATTTAGGCTTCAACATTCATAAATGTTGTATTTATTTGTGATGATTATCTTGATGTACTAGATGTGAAAGACTCCTAAACTTATGTTTGTAACAGAGCTTATTTTCAGTGTTACTCCACAAACCAATAGAAAAATCTTACAGGGTTTTTGTTGAGTGCTGCCCCTTAAAGGTGAAACGCAGTAACTTTGTAACCCACTAGTGGTTTACTTACAGTTTTCTCTGCATATTAAGGCAAGATTATTGGCACAATTTCTTTTTGGTGAACTCAAAAATTTTGTCTTTTTTGCTTTCATAGCATGTCTTCTTTCAGATTAGTAGAAATAACACCTCAAAAATGTGTTTATTACACTTCATGTATATGCACACACATATATTTGCATATGTTTTTTTTTTCCGTTCATACAGTTAAGTTTTATTTCCATCAATTTTTTTTCTTTCTTTTTTTGTCAACAAATTGAAAACAATTTTGAACATGTTTTATCCAATGTTCACATTTTCTGTTCTGTAAATATATATGTAATGCATATGTAACAATGCCTCATGTGCATATTTATACATAACATTTTCAACTTGTAAAACAAAACAATTGTCGTAATGTATTGTGATTAATCAACTGGGGGAGTTTTTTCGTTAAACTATATTGTTTAAAGAATAAGTATGTGTTTCTTCCATTAAACACAAGTTTGACATTCTGAAGAGTTTTACTGCAGGTGAAGAGGCTAAACTTTTAAAGGGATAGTTCACCTGAAAAAGAAGATATTTTAAAGATTGTTGGAAACCACATTCATGTTAGGGAAAATATACTATGGAAGTCAATGGCTACCGTCAAGTGTTTGCTTACCAACAATCTTCAAAATATCTTCTTTTTCAGGTGAACTATCCCTTTAAAAATTTAGCCTGTTCACCTGCAGTGAAACTGGGATATGGAAAAGTATTTTGACATTTAAAAAACTGCTTTCACATTTAAAACCCACCTTTCGGTGCTATTTCACACTTTCAGGTGTTTATCTGCTAGAAAAATGCATCTGCTTTCAACTCCTACCACTCGCAGTTTACCTGTTAAATGGTTTTAAAAGTTTGAAAAATGAAACTGGAACATTTTGCGGTGACACTTGTACTGACTAAACAAGCAGTGTCAATTACATCAACAGGAACTGTTGCATTTGCATCACAAAACAGGCTGAAGAGGATTTTACTGTTCCTCAGGCCCGTGAGGGATTGCAAGCTTCCTACACACTAATGCCAATGCATTGGGCATGCAGGAATGTCTATGACAAACTGAAATCAAATGAGCAGTCAATAAGTGTTGGTAAAGACACGTCCCCTCCTGTCCCGTGTGCAGCTGCGTCTCTCATGCGCCGACCCTGTGAGAACAAACTCCGGATTCATTCTCACTGCAACCTGCACAAAACCTCTGATCAATACTCTCCTGTTACATGCTCCTCCAGGGACACGGATACTCTGGAGCGTCCCATCAAACCCTGAGAGTGGCGTGTCAAACACAATAGGCCCTCTCCGCTACAGAGGAGCTCTAAAGACGATCAATAATCATTTGAGGGAGCTCATATGGCCGCTGTATTTAATCCTGCAGAGCTTTCAGAGCAGTGGGATGATTGATACCCCGTTTCACACACAGGTTTACAGGACAGAGCAGGTTTACTAGTGTAAAAATGACACTGTAGGACTGCAGGAGTGAACAAACACATTATGAAGAGAAGGAAAGCAGCAGTGGTCTGCTGCTCATGCTTATCTGTGTAACTAATTACTAGACCGTGTTTGACACATGATAACATAGCCTATTAAACTGCTATCAACAAAGAGTTTTTTTCATCATAAAATCATACATTATAAAAATGTACTCCCACAAATAATGCTAAAATTATATTCCAAAGAATAGCACACTTTTTACATACATTATATTATGATATCATTAATACAAAAAGGTACTATAATAGTATCAATATAATTTATAATATTTTGTTTTTTGTACAATATTAATAAATTATATTTTACAAAAATGTTATTTTTTTAAATTATTAATATTATATATATATATACACGCACGCACACACACTCACATATATATATATAAAAAATATATATAATATATATGTAAAGCTATAAATTATATATACACACACACATATAATTTTAAATGATATATTTATGTAATAATATATATATATATATATATATATATATATATATATACACACACATACACATTTGTATAAAATAATAAAGAATATATATACATATATTATTGTTCTTTTATATTAAATATGTATTAATATAAAATAAGATTAAAAAAAGGTACTATGACCATCTGATACTGACCACCTGTGCAGTACAACAGTACTTTTTTATATTACACTAATATACACCATAATACTCTATTGATTGCCATATACTATATAATTTACATATAACGTTGCTTCATAGCCTACTAAAATATACTTCTATAAATGTTAAAAAATTGTGCTATGACTTAGTAGCTGCTACATTCAAAAAGCTGCAGGACGTGCAGAAACATCTATAATAGTTTACGATGGACAAGACATCCTGTAGTCACTATTACCTGTATGGCAAGTTTCTGTTACCACGGGCCATATATCAGAAATGCTGCAAATACTGCCACCTAGTGGACAACAAAAATTAGAAACTACAGGTTTTCTTGCGTCACTGCTGATTACGTCATTCACTGATAAACCATTATCATAAAATATACAGGCCTACATACCATTTTTATGTATACATTTACATTTGTTGAAGTGAGTATTAAAATAACTTGTTTTATTTAAATAGCCTTTTATTGTAATTAAATTCTTTATTCACAAGCTGAAGTCAAAGTCAAATAAGAAAAATGTATTTGCCTACATTTATATTACACTGTACATATTTAAAATTTGTTACATTTAATGTTTAAATGTCTTTATTCAAACTGTGCACAAATACTTCTATGCCACAAAAAGGATATTACATTAAGATATGGTAGTAGATGAAAATGCTTGGGGTTTTATACAGTTGGACTGTTTTTTGAAATAATCACACTGCTTTGGCCGTAAATATTATCAAATTAAATTTCTTCTACCTCAGATGACGTGCAGGTTAGTTGAGAGAAATGTCCACTAGATGGCAGAGAAACACAGGAGAAAAATGAGGCCCTCAAAATTCATCCCCCTTACACCACAGCAACAGCAAATGGGCCACATGTCTAGTTTTCTAATCATCTGATATCTATCAGATGTGCCTCATTTTACAGATACATGCATTCTCCAAACCTTTTTTTGGTTCTTTGTCTAATCTGACAGATCAGACAAAAATCCGGCCTAGTGATTCAGAGGGTTCCCTCTCACATACTCAACCTTAGAGCCAAAAATGAATGGCTTCAAACTTTAAAATATGGGGTGTGATCTACATCCCCCGAAGCTCCGAACTTACTGTGGAACGGTGTCAGATCACATACAGTCATTTCAAACCCATCTGAAACAGAACAATAGACACAGCGAGACTTTTTTATGAATGTAAGTTTCATTGCTACCACTTCCGCCTCTCTACGGCCACCAGTAACAGGTTTTACTGGAAACCAGAGTCGCCTAACTAAAAGCAGACTTGAAGGCAGTGTAAAATGACAGGGTACAAAATGTGACCTTCAAAATACATGACAGCTTCTTAGAGTGCTTACTTTCAGTTCAATATCCAGTCCTTCTTTCGCTTCAGATATGTAAATTTCCATGAACACAAGTAAAACCAGACTGTAAATTGTCACTGCACAGTCATTTAAAACACCTGCTCGCGAGATTGCATGGTATTCTTTTGTGTCTTATATCGGGAGACCATTTTAAAGCAGCTAAGTCTGGTTTAGTGTGTTTTTAGAGTTTCACTCATCTAGATTTAGCTCACGTTTGATAAATGATGTTGTGGGGGCACTGGAAATCACCTCTGTGTTCACAGATTGGTGTATATAGGGCCGCGGCTACTAAACCACATGAATGGGCATGAGAGGAAGTTCCATAAGACGGTTAAACATGACACGGATAAGAGGGAAAAACATCTTCAAAAGTAAAGGATTGCAGCGCTTTCTCATACTAAAAGGGTCAAAAGTTGATTTCAAGTTCGTTTCGTGGCGCGCGCGTTCCGTCTGCGCTACGCGTCAGATGAACGTCTTTGAAGGTTGCGTCGCGTTTTTTCAGCGTCATCGGCGCCGTTTGAATAAATAGAAGAAACGAATCCCAAAAATACTAGTTTGTATTTCCATTCAAGGTATATATTTAAGTAAAATCAACTTACTTCATTTTTGGGGCGTTTATACAACTGCCTGCGACACAGCAAATCTGTGTCAGTTACTGATTGGAAAAGAAACACATACGTTAACAAAGTCAACAAAAGACACGCATCCTTTAAAAGTCAGCTGCAAACTTCTACCAGAAATGGTCTGTGGGCACGCTAGTTTGTTATCTAGGAAGCCAGCACACGGTTTGACACACAGCCAATATGCGCGCTCTTTTCTACCCAGATACAAACGCTTAAACGACGTCGCGTTGACAGCCGCGGACCACGCCCCCTCGCTGTGACGTGTAGCTACTGTCTAACTACTCAGTACGTGACTCGACACAGTAACTAACCACAGACCGGGCCTCGCGTAACGGGTCAAACGCTTGGCAGCTGGAAAAGAAATACGTTTTTTATACAGGGACTCAGTCACAGGTGAAATTTGGAGACGTTTGCGTCGTTCTTACATTGTTCTAATTCCACGCAAAATCAGCATGTATGTACTCCTGCCATATGGAGCCATGCATAGCTATTCCAATTAAGTGTCTTTTCTGAAGAGGAACAGGAAGTCAGAAACACTATCTCATGCTTGCACCGCAGGCTTCCTCTTCAGCTAGCGCCCAATGAGAATAAAATGACCCGAATAACTCAATGCATCTTATGAAAGAGAGCAACATTTCTTTGCAAATGACAGTATAAGGTAATGCATACTAAGTATGCATCGATTTAAAAATAATAATAATAATGATACGGAGCGCGTTGATCTGACAGTGCTTTAGGAGATCTACAAGCCTTGGTGATGAGAGGAACGCACTAGTGCACGCTCAAATTCTGACTCATTTTTATACTAGAGTAGAAGAGTGCATCTAACCGTAAAAGTTTAAAGATGAATGTAAAATGCAAAAGAAAAAAGAGGGAAAAAAATCATATATCTTATGATATTTTTCCCCGTGAATACTCAGTACTTAAGTCAGTGCATTAGTGAGTTTAATGTGCACTTACCCCCAAAACTGCCTGAGAATGGAGCTGCAGTGGTGCGCACAAGTTACCAAGTGACTTTGGAGAGACTTTGCGCAGATGCGCACTCAAGTTCCACTGCGAATGTTCAAGATGTCTCCTGTTCCTCTTCTTTTTCCTTTGAAATAGTGGTTTCACGCGTGTTTCTTCACTTGAGTCATTCATGTAGAGTCACAGGTCCACACACAGACTTTCTCTTGAGCGCTCTTGGCGACGCCCACTTCACTTCAGTTTGCCGCAACGATTCAAAATCTCTCTGTAGGTTGTGAATGAATAGTCTCAGTTAACGCCTTGACAACGGTGACTTCAGTTTCCTGGGTAAAACAATCCGTTTAATAACTCCATGATGCATTGGGCACAATGAGCTCATTGTGATGTGTGCCAGAAATGTTAAAAAAAAAAAAAAACATATGGGTGACGTGGTCAACTGGCATAAAACTTTTAGACTTAAAAGTAAAAGGAAATGAACAGTGCATTGGTTAAGTCAACTACATGTGGGTGGTTGACATGACATGCTAATACATTCCATTTAAAACTATGATAAGATGATTGTTTTATATGGAATCTTATGCCTTCATTTTATGATATTCATTTCACAACAGGAGCTGCAAAAAAGTGATTAAAAATTTCACATAGTGACCAGGAGCGGAATCTAAAACCTTCACTTTACCTGAAGTTTTAACAACATCCATGTTCCAAAAACTGAACCAGAGCCAGTTTTGTCACTGCAGCATTACAAACCGTGGGAAAAAATTTGGGCGTGTATGGGAATTCAAAACGCAATGGTTTCTGAAAACCTGTTCCTGCATGTTTTAAATGCTTGTCGAATTCAAGGTCATGACGAGGAAATAGAACCATCCGATTTGACGTCATCTGTAACAAAACTACATGCATATGTACTCCGTACATAAAAGAAGACTTTCCCACATTGCACATTTGAATGTATTGTGACATCACAGCAGAACAAAGGGAAGTCCTAAAGCCTCCCTTCATGCTGACATGACTAATCATGCCAAATATAGACGTGGGGCTCCAGACCAGGGGGATATCCGATCACATTCAAACATAGACAGCATGCTTTACGGTGTCAGCGAGGGCTTGACAAAAATGCTGTATGCACAGACACAAATATGTTGGAACGTCAAACTGTTTTCGAAGCACAAAAACATTTTCAAAGCCCTTCTGCCACAAGGTTTCACAACACCATTTTTCACATTCCAAACATCCCACATCTGGTCTCAAAGTTTGCCTTCCTTCCTGAAATGCACATGAGCAGAGTGACAGTCAAAAACCGGGACATAAAAACTCTTTAAAGATTCATGTTAGCCTTTCATACAAACTGAATCTTCTCAAATAAGCTTCAAATGTCTGTTGTTCTCCAGATTCTGTGCAGCTTTCTTGATTGAAGATTCAGTAATCACAGGCGTCACTGTTCAGGAATGTCCAGACACGTGAGCAGCAGTTATTTCAGGGCAGATTTCCTTCATCTAGACTTTATACGTGGCCTCCCAAAGGTTGCGCAGCCCTCTGGGACGACGTTTAACTCTAACTAAGCTCATTTAAGTAATTCCAGAGGGAACTGAGCAGAAATGAAGCATTCAAACACTCTCCACACACAAAGAGTTTATCTGATCAAAGGGGGCAGAATCACTTAGCATGAGTTTCCTGAACAAGTCACTGGCATACCGATGCCCAGTCACCTTTTACGATACTCCCAACCACACAGGAAGTACTATAGAGTAGCTAAGAGAGGGTATGAAACTCTGAATATGCTTTAAGTCCAAGTGGTGCACTCCACACTAACGAATGGGAATTTAAAGCTGCAGCGCGTCATTTCTATGCCACCAAATAGATTTCCAATCTTTGTGTTTGACCGGTCCGACGCAGCAGTATTGGCTCAATCAATGGTGTGGGGTTGGTAGACTGGGAGAGTGTTTGAAATTATTACTTATAGTTCCCAAAAATGGCACAGAAAATTTACAATGGAGATTTAAGAAATTTGTACACGCTTGTACAAACTCTAACTTGGCAAGTTACATTCATGCTTGAGTGTGAGCGTCCCAGTTAACTTCTGGACAAAAGTGACTCCAGTTACCTGAAAAAAAACTTTTTAATAATTCCAAGATGCATCAGGCTCAGTGAACTTGGTGACAGGTGAGGCTAGGTGACGTCATAAAATGCACTCCAGCATTGGTTCATCAGCTACAGTTGGATAGTTGGAATATATTGTCATTTCGGGCCATCTAAAACTATTATAAGTGGATAACTTTAACATTATTAAGCATGCGGATTAAGTAATGATAGACTGTATGAAACATTTGTTTATTTGCTAAATTATTAAAGGAATATTTATCCAAAAATAAAAAAAATGTAGGCCATTCAAGATGTAGAGGAGTTTATCACTTGCTCACCAATGGATTGTCTGCAGTGAATGGGTGCTATCAGTACAAGAGTCCAAGTCCATAATTCATAATATATAAATAGCACTTGATCTGTGCATATTTCTCTCCTGATTCAGACAAGATGACTTTTTGGAGAAACTAAAAGTTTAGACTGTAATCATGTGAACTACTTCTGGATTATGATGTTTTTATCAGCTCTTTGGAAACTCATTCTGACGGCACCCATTCACTGCAGAGGATCCATTGGTGAGTAAGCAATGTAATGATATGTTCCCACAAAGAAACAAACTCATCCACATCTTGAATGGCCTGAGGATGAGTACATTTACATTTTCAATCTAAACTAATTCTACTAACTTTAACAGAACTACATAAAAACTAATGCTGTTTGATGTCAAACCTTACAGAAATGCATATGCAAGCACAAATGAGATGTAAGCACTGCAGCGTAGGGGAAGATTTTCAGTGAAAAACTAATCATCTTCACACAAAACATCACATGACTTCAGAATACTTGGAAACTTGGAAAGTCATGAGGACTTTTTTCATGCCTTTTAAGATCTTGGTAGCCCTTGAAACTATATGAAACTATATTTCAGTTTCCATTTCTCCATTTTTCTGAAGAAACCCTTTAATAGAAAAGGAAACCACTGGTTATATACCCTTCAAAAATGTGAACCAAGAAAAATCTCATATCCGTATGGCTTCTACGCAAGTCCTGACTTCACATGAAGTTTCAATCACTTCACATTTTTTAAACGGCAAGAGTTTCAACAGAACTTTCACTTCAGTGTGGTTAAGTTCAGTAAAATAGTTAAACCTTAACTGAAAGCAGTATTCAAAGCACAGTACAGCCCAAGCTATTTAAAACAGCAACGTGGCTATTCAAATAGTGTGGAATGTGAGAGGGTGTGTGGTGATGTGTTCCTGGCAGTGGGGTGGTTTTCATTTATACAGGAATGCTTGTGTAACACTTGTTTTGCAGAGCCACAGTAAATAAGGGGAAAGACAGAAGAGCCATGTGTAAAAAAAAAAAAAAAGAACATATGCAAACAAGAGTTTTACATTTCCGGATATAAATGTGAACGGTGGATGCCCATGCAAAACCTGTCATCATGATGCCCATGTGCACTGGGTGGTTGTTTACTGGCTCAATTACCTTAAGACTCTAAGCTCCAGATATGACTCGGGATCCCTCTATAGGAGTACACAGGATACACCAGGTGAAAATAATAAGGCTATAATAATCATTTATTAAAGTAACCAAGATTCTAAATAAACAGTTGTTATAAAAATAAATAACCAATTAATACAAAAATAGTATCAAACACTATATACACACGCACACACTATATATATATAAAATATTTATAGTGTATGTACATAGTGTTTTTGAGCAATCATGCATGTCCTGGTGCAGTTATTGCAACAAAGTTACAAAGTTGCAAAGTTTACTATATATATATATAAGTTAATACTTACATTTAGTGACTTAAACCCCTTATCTTATATATAAGCAATTCGTAAAGGAGCGTTCACATATAATAATTTGCACCAAAGAAGTGACTGTCAATTTTTATTTATTTTTTTTATCATTGATTTCCAAGCAGTTGACAAAATTAAATCCTATACAATTGAGCAGTGACGTATGAAGACTACTAGTGTTGGATCGTGCAACTGAGTAGAGCCTCTAGTAATTCTAGCCTTGGCCCTGCAAAACTGACAAGACCAGAACAAGTATTTGTTTTTCATTTAATACAAGCCAGGTATACGGTTTCCTCAAGTCATATTTATTGACTGAATTATCAGAGGTACAAATATAGTTGTCTACAAACTATTTACAAGTCAAAACAGGGGTGAGCAAACCTGTTTCTCCCGCACTTCAAAGACACAGTCATGTGTTAAAAATGTCCACATAATAAATCTTGCAGCGAGTTCCTGTGGCCTGTGGAGGACAAGGCAACCATGACCCTGCGGTACCTGGATAAGGAGAAGGTTGGTTGACCTCCTGGAATTGGTGGGTTAAACTCCAGAATCTTGTTTCTGAAGGAGCAGAGGACTCAAACGCAGCAGAGCACGTACAGGAACGCCCAACTGACTGCTCTTGAGCAGCAGCTCTGGAAAACAGGAACATCCTGTACAGAGAGATCCAAACGATTATGTTAGGAGATAAAGTTCAAGGAAGGACTATGGATTATGGACTATAGAACTTATTGATCAGATATCCAGTGCTTCAAGCAAGAAGCTAAAAGTTATGTTACTCTCATTATTTATTCTTGCTCATGTTATGCTGAAAATATGACTTATATCTTCTGTGGAGGGAGATGTACTCCAAATAAAGCACAAAGATTGATTTTTATCTTTCACATAGGGGCTAAAAAGAAGTTTGAAATAGCTGAGTGTACTTATAGAACACCATTTAGAAGAATTAAGGATGGTCAGATTGACCGAGTCGCATCGATGCATCAGCATAAAAGTTAATAATGCAATCGATTTAAAAAAGTATGCATTGAACTCAAGTTGGAATTTGTATCACAATGCATAGTTTCTAACATATTTGAATTCGTAAAAACCTATTTATTTATATATGATTATTAATATGATTATTAGCGGATGTGCTATACTTTTATTATTTAGACAGTTAATATTTTATGTGTAGACTGATTTCTCCTCTGTAGATTGTTTCTCAAGTGCGTTTTCTCATCATCACTGCTACTACGTGAATATGAAGTGTCACAATGCTACCAAAAACGACATGTGTACTGAGAGTCACACAGAATATAGATTATCATGGCTGTCTGTCTGAACCAAATAAATATGGAAACTATTTGTATCATAATGAATTGCGTAGCATTATATTTCTTCCATTGCATCATATTGCATTCAGTTGCTTTGTGATGAATTGAAACAGTATCGAATCACACTGCATCCTAATAGGTGTGAATCATATCACATCAGTAGCTGTTTCATATGTACCTTTAATGCATTATATCCTTGGCTATACAAATGCAACAAAAATGACAGCAGTGAGAAAACAGCAACTAAAGGAATAGTTCACCCAAAAATGAAAAAATTTTGCCATCATTTACTCACCCTTAAGTAGCTCCAAATCTGTATGAATTTGCTGAACACAAAGGAAGATATTTTGAAGAAAGTTTGTAATCAGGCTGTTTTGGTCACCATTGACTTCCATAGTAGGAAAAGAAAATACTATGGAAGTTAATGGTGATCCAAAACAGCCTGATTACAAACTGAAGGTTTGGAGAGAATTTTCATTTTTGGGTGAACTACCCCTTTAAGCAAGCAGTTGATCACTGCACTGTGGATATGATTGCACCAGCTTTGCAATTTGGCACTCAAGTCAAGCTGTATTATTAATAAGTCATATTTACGGGGGCTGGACAATGAAACTAAAACTGGCCAATTTAGTGTTGGAGGTTTCATAGCTAAATTTGACCAACCTGGTGGCCAATCTTTATTGATTGCACATTCCACCAGTAAGAGCAGAGTGTAAAGGTTTAATTAGGAGAGTAATAGCACAGTTTTGCTTAAAATATTGCAATGAACACAACATTATGGGTGACATATCAGAGTTCAAAAGAGGCAAGTCTTTATGATGTATCAAGAGCCACTGTATCCAGGGTAATGTCAGCATTCCACCAAGAAGGGCCAACCACATCCAACAGGAGTAACTGTGGATGCAAGAGGAAGCTGTCTGAAAGGGATGTCCGGGTGCTAACCCGGATTGTATCCAAAAAAAAAAATAAAACCACAGCTGCCCAACTCACTGCAGAATTAAATGTGCACCTCAACTCTCCTGTTTCCACCAAAACTGCTCATCTGGAGCTCCACAGGGTCAATGTACATGGCTGGGGTGCTATAGCCAAACCTTTGGTCACCCTGGCCAATGCCAAACGTCAGTTTCAATGGTGTCAGCAGCAAAAATCTTGGGCTGTGGACAATGTGAAACATGTATTATTATCTGATGAGTCCACCTTCACTGTCTTTCCCACATCCAGGAGAGTTATGGTGTGGAGAAGCCCCAAAGAAGTGTACCACCCAGATTGTTGCATACCCAGAGTGAAGCATGGGGGTAGATCATTGATGGTTTGGGCTGCAATATCATGGCATTCCCTAGGCCCAATACTTGTGCTAGATGGGCGCTTCACTGTCAAGAACTACCGAACCATTCTGGAGGACCATGTGCACCCAATGGTTCAAACATTGTATCTTGAAGGCGGTGCCGTGTATCAGGATGATAATGCACCAATACACACAGCAAGACTGGTGACAGAGTGGTTTGATGAACATCAAAGTGAAGTTGAACATCTCCCATGGCCTGCACAGTCACCAGATCTAAATATTATTGAGCCACTTTGGGGTGTTTTGGAGGAGCGAGTCAGGAAACCTTTTTTTAGTGACCTGGCCACTATTCTGCAAGAAGAATGGCTCAAAATCCCTCTGGCCACTGTGCAGGTCTTGTATCTGTCATTCCCAAGACAAACTGATGCTGTATTGGCCACAAAAGGAGGCCCTACACAATACTAATGAATTATTGTGGTCTAAAACCAGGCGTTTCAGTTTCATTGTCCAACCCCTGTATATATCACTGTACACTAGAGATCGCTTTAAAAGGGTAATCCACCTCTGGCAAGATTTTAATTTTTAATAAAAGTTGACTGACTATGTAATAGAATTTTTTTATGTGTGCTACATGAACAGAAAAGGGCAAAAAAGGTAGGAAAACTTCAACACCCATAATGCACTGGGCTCAATCAAATGATCTGTGAGGGGGAAAACAAACTGCTGAAGTATGGTCTTTAGTTTCGCCAAAAAAGGCATCTTCTGTTCGGTTTTATAAATAAACAGGGATATTTTGTTGCAGGTGACACGTAAACTAATACACGTTGTTAATTTACTTGTACTATTACATTTTAACAATAAAAAGCTGGTTGAAAAGCAACAAATGAACCCTTAAAAGTAAGCAGATTGTACAGTGTCAGTATCGCTCTTCAATTAGAATTACTTTTTTAATCACAATTTGTGATATAAAGCAGCTCTCCAGTGTGATCATCCTTGTAACTGATTTTCATGTCAAAGGAGGCACACTTATTATGTAATAGCCAGAGACTAATGGCAGTTCGAAGGAGTTTACTAGCTGTAGGGAAATCTTCTGGAAAGTTTGCTTTAGCAAGCCCTTACAAACTCGCAAAGCAAACTCCAGACGATGCTTGTTTTGGCCTAAATATTTAAATAAATGATGTCACACCAGTTCGCTTGAAGTATATCAGGGCCTTAAGTGTGGTCCTTATAGCTTCTGAAGTATATTTCAAGACTTCTGAAGCCGTATGGTAGCTTTGTGTGAGGAACAAACTGATATTGGAAGCGGTATATTGTTTTGTGGTACCTTTGTAACTTCGTTTTGTGTTTCGAACTAAGTCACGCCGGTTTGAAATGGCATGAACATACTTATTTTACTTTGAAATAAGATCTCTACATTTAACAAGAACCACTAGGTTCTCTCAACAAACCAGCAGTTAGCTAATCGTACCTTCCAGGTCAGACGCCACCATGTTCTTGAGGCTGGGGATGGAATGGTAGACCAGGAAGCAGGCTAACATGTTGATGTCAATGTCGTTGTTCATCTGCTGTCTTCTCATGTATGCTTGCAGCACGTGACTGTTATCTGTGAGTTAAGAATAACAGTGTTAATAATTAATAGTTAAGGATTCAACCTCGATAAAGAAATTTATGCATGCATCTGTATACATATAAATAGAAGTGAATGTCTAGTGTAAATTCACCTTTAAACTTACTGAATTAATCTTACAAAAATCTCAGGGGTATTCATTTAGACAAAAATAACAACAAAAAAGTAATAATAACAATAATAATAATAATAATATATTTAATAATATACAATTTATTTAATTATTTTGTTTAAATAATACATATAAATGAATACAATTATATTAATAAATAATTATTTTATAATTATAAAAATAAATAAATGTATCATTATTACGATGATGATTATTATTGTTATTATTAACTTTAACCTTTGATTTTTGGCTATAATCTGGACATGCTTTATACAGGTTTCATGAAACTCACAGAAATGTCTGGGCTATATTTCAGAATAGAATAGAATAGAATAGCACAATTACTTTATTTAAACAAAAATGAATGAATATGTTTATATTGATAAATAATTATTAAATACATCTATTATTATTATTAATAAATTATATTTTGTACAAAGAAAATGAAGCTTGGTTTAACGACCATTAAGATTAAGCCTTTAAGTTACCAGCCCTGCAGAGAACAGACATGACTACAGCCTTTCACACTTGCTGAAGGTGTTGACCAAAACACTAAACACATGCAAGACCCAAACGCTGACTGGATGAGTTGTCACAGAAGCTCTAAAATAGAAATCTGACTAGGCACATGAGCTAATGATGCTAGACGCAGATGGCTGTGTCATGTTCCTCACCACAGAGCCAGCGGTCCAGGGCTCGGTCGGCTGAGCTCTTCATGACAGGCAGAAACTCAGAGCTGAGCAGCAGGCCGTGACCCTGACGCTGCTGCAGGACTCGGCTCTCACACAACTCCAGCACCAGCTTCATCTGCCACAGACTGAATGTCTCACAGAGATCACCTCGATCCAGAGTCCGCACAGCCTACAGAGAAGCGTACAAGAGTGGTAAGACTCAAGATTCAATGCGTTTATTGTCCACAGTGAGGAAAACAGGTTTGAAAAATAAAATAAAACTATGCCGCGGAAGCAGAAATAAGGACCTTATGGGGCAATTAACTAATATAATGCACTTTTTTCAGCATAGCACACACATGCAATAATCACAGCAACATAAGAATTATTGTGATGGACTTCAGAGAAATTTATGCAGGACTTTTCAAAAGCTTGGGATTAGTAAGTGACAGTAAATACATACAGTGGGTACGGAAAGTATCTAGACCCCCTTACATTTTTCACTCTTTGTTATATTGCAGCTATTTGCTAAAATCTTTTAAGTTAATTTTTTCCCTCATATTCCCGAATATTGTCAATAATGACACCCATATTGACAGAAAAACATGGAATTGTTGACATTTTTGCAGATTTATTAAAAATGAAAAACTGAAATATCACATGGTCCTAAGTATTCAGACCCTTTGCTGTGACACTCATATATTTAACTCAGGTGCTGTTCAATTCTTCTGATCATCCTTGAGATAGACCTTCATTTGAGTCCAGCTTAAATTGTGGCAAGGCACAGATCTGGCCAAGGTTACAAACAAATTTCTGCTGCACTTAAGGTTCCTAAGAGCACAGTGGCCTCCATAATCCTTAAATGTCAGACGTTTGGGACGACCAGAACTCTTCCTAGAGCTGGCCGTCCGGCCAAACTGAGCTATCGGGGGAGAAGAGCCTTGGTGAGAGAGGTTAAAGAAGAACCCAAAGATCACTGTGGCTGAGCTCCAGAGATGCAGTCAGGAGATGGTAGAAAGTTGTAGAAAGTCAACCATCACTGCAGCCCTCCACCAGTCGGGGCTTTATGGCAGAGTTGCCTGACGGAAGCCTCTCCTCAGTGTAAGACACATGAAAGCCTGCATGGAGTTTGCTAAAAACATACCTGAAGGACTCCAAGATGGTGAGAAATAAGATTCTCTGGTCTGATGAGACCAAGATAGAACTTTTTGGCCTTAAT
>JAUMHE010000062.1:20158602-20175897 GCA_032359235.1 Enteromius mattozi | reverse complement strand
CATTCCAGACAGACTGGATGATGATCAGATCAGATCTCTGTGTGGAGCACTGGCTGTTGTCAGACAATAATCTCATAAAAATCTCAAAATTGTATTTTATTTATATTGTAATATAATAATTTAACATTTATATTATTCAACATTTAGAATAATTTACAGGCATATATATATATGTATATAATACAATTCATAGAATGATGGATAAATCATGATTGTCAAGTGACAATTTAGCCATTTCTAAAACTAAAAGATATTTTGCATCATGACTCAATAATTAATTGGTTGAAATTATTATGGTTTTTGCCTGTAAAAAAAAAAAAAAAAAGTCAATTTTTGAACAAATACATACATTGGGACATATATCCAATATCATCAAAACATTACCCAGCCCTTATGCTGACCTACAAACAACAGGCCCAAAGAATACACACAAGCCGAAGAGTCAACAGAGGATTATTGTTACAGCCTTATCTGGTCTGCTGTATTATAATACAATGCTTTAAAAAATTTCAAACCCACACGGTTCATCAAACAGCAGCCAATTAAACTCTCACTGCTGTTTTGTTCCTGTCCACATGACAGCATGCACTTGACATTTTATTAAACAATGAAATACATTACAGCTATCTCCAAATCCACAATTAGGATACGCCACAAAGAAAAGCAGCACTGACAAAAGTGAAGTGGGAGGTTTGATGAGTTGGGTGACTTTACTTGGTTAGTCAGGAGGTAAAAACAAGTTCAGGTCTGACCCGCTTTATTTGTTATTATTCCTAGATAAAATGCAAAAAATGAAATTAATAATTACTTGGCCAGCTGTTGCAGCAGACCGACCAGAGCTCTCGCCCCACTCCGCTGCAGCTCATCCAGCTTCAGGTCTTCATAGAGCAGATGCAGAACGTAGAAGAGCACCGGGATGTGTGGGAAGAGCAGGGCGGATGACTCCAAACCCAGAGCAGACTCGTGGTTATCCACTCCACCGGGGGGCGACACTGACTCCAGGCCATGAACGCCCACTGCAGGGCGCATGGAAACCTGCCAATGGTAGTCAGAGCATCGGAGGTATCCCCAATCCTGTTGATATCATACAGATGCAACCATCAATAAACCTTCAAAACATCCACAACAGGAACCCAGTAAGAACTTATCAATGTTGAAAACAGTTGTGCTGATATATATTATGTTATACTTTGACCCTGACCTTTGACATGTCTAGGGACACCCACCTCATCTGAACCAGTGTCAGCAGGTCGGGCCTTCTTCGGGGCTATTACTGGAGAGAGTGGAACTTCAAAATGAAGCTGTGGAGATGACAATTGTGTTAAAGGTCACTGAAGACGGAGAAGTGCTTCATTTACTAACTGCAAACTTCCCTGTGAGCCAGTGTTTTGCTGTTGTTGTTTTTTTGCAAAATTAATAGTGTTGTTTTAATAAAGTCTTTTGCTTTGATAAATCTGTAAAATAATATATATTATCCTTATAACAAAAAAAGTGCACCTTTTCACTTATATATTAAGACCTAAACATGTCTGATTTCATTAAAACGACAAACGTTTTTAAACAAGAAAATAATTGCACTGGGGAAAAAATTATATCAATCGTTACAATTTAATTTGTACAAAAAAGTATTGTTAAATGTGTGTTAAATAGACCTAAATGATTTTTTTTTTAAATCTGAACTGTGATATACATTTAATATATGTATAAAAATTAATATTTATTTATTCATTTATTTAAAAAAAATTATGTAGGCAAAAAAGATCTACAAAACAAGCATGTCAGAAATTAATTGTACTGGGAAATATATAACTGTACCAATAATTGCAATTTAATTTGTAGAAAATACTTTAATGTGAAGTAAATTGTTTTCTGTGCTTACCTGACATTTAAACCATTTTTTTCCAAGTCATGTAAAGTTTTAATGCAATTAAATGCTTGATCAATACTAGTAAGCTTTCACAGGCTCATGGTCACCCAACACAAAGACTGACACAGAGGTCAAACCAAAGACACACTCACATTGCGTGTCCACGTCAGTCTTTCTGTGTTGTAACCCATCATTGTCATTAGGCATGTAACAAACAGGTTCCACTCCAGGTGCATGCTGGGACCTCCAGGGGCGTTGTAACTGTTGTACCACTTGACCAGCACTTTCATGGCAGTGTCCTTGGGTAAAATAAACCTGATGGCCTGCAGGCAACGCTTGACTGTGGGAGTAAAAGAAAGATTAGGAGTTAATAACAGAAGTCAACAGTAAAACAATAGTAAGGTATTGTACTATTCATGTACTATAACACCTGTAACATCTTGGTCTCTTGAAAAGGTTTGAATGCCACCCTGTGAGCCTATGTGAAATCATTTTATCATTCGCCATTCAAAAATCGACTAGTAAAATTATAGCAAACCTCGATGTAGAGCTAAATGATTGGAGGAATCATACATGTTTGGTGCAAAAATATTTATTTATCAAAATTCAGACTTTTTCTCAGAATTTTGAGTTAATAATACACAATTCTTACTTTATTTCTCCAAATTGTATGTTAAAATTTTAACATTTGAGTTGAAAACCTCTCAAATCTGAAATGATTTCTTTCATATCTCGCAATTTTGAGTAAACTTCTTGTAGTTCAGACCTTTTTTTCCCAGTTCTTGCAGTTCAGACCTTCTGAGTTCATAATACACCAGTCATAAGTGTCTAAAACAATGTTGAAATCTGAAAGGTGAATAAATAAGCTTTCTAGTGATGTATGGTTTGTTAGGATCTGACATTATTTACAAAATATCTTCATGGAACATGATCTTTACTTAATATCCTAATACGTTTTGGCATAAAATATTTTTTGATAATTTTGACCCATACAATGTGTTTTCGTCTATTGCTATAAATGTACACCAGCGACTTTTTTGTTTTTGTGGTCCAGGGTCACATATACACATCACAAAAACTTACCGAAGTTAAATATTTGTTTAAATCGCTAAACTCAAGAATAAGCAATCATAATAATGATGCATGGCTTAGCAAACACGACTAATACATGTTATTTAGTCAGCTGTCACCACTCATCTCTGATGAATTAATACCATATTATTAGATTAGCATTAAACATAACATCATTTTTAGCTCGTATCTTCCACCCCCACATGTGTAGATCAAAAATAAAAGTGTAGGTGAAGATAACAGAGATGAAGGTTGTAGCGGAGGTGATCCTATAGAAGAGTGCACACGGAGGGGGCCGCCACTTCAAAGGAGCTGGAAGGCACATCTGAGCGAGGGGGTGGAGATCGGAGGGACGGGACACTACACTTGAGAGGGTTTACAGATGACTGTTTGCCAAAGTGTTTGACTGCGTGATACAGAGAGGAAGAGGATGTTGAGATCTGAGGGTGGAGGGATGCATGGGGTTTGCTTTGCTTTGCTTTGATTGGATTTCTGCAGCAAGATGAAATGAAGCAGGGAAAGTGTAGGACTTTTCCAACCTTTATGTAGTTTGTTGGGCAAAAGCCTTCATATTTACCCATAATTCCTAAACTTAGAAAAAAAAATATGAAACTTAAAAATGTTAAAAGGCAAAATAAGTAATCACAGGAACAACCCAGCTGAAGATAATGAGGTAATTATGCTGTTCCAAACTGGTTTTTGAGTCGTAAGTCACGACTTTAAACCACGACTCACGACATTTCAGCGTTCCAAGCTAGTCACGCCAAACTCCCAGAGTAGCTAGATGTAAAGAAACCAGCATTGCGGACCATACAGGGCTTATGCTCATTTACAAACATTTCTATCGCCAAAGGTGCTTTCCTCGCAGAGAAGAAAAAATGGCATATAAGGCAAGAGAAGCTGTTATACCTTTTATTTTAGTGTACCACTTGCATAAACACAGCATCTGTAGGGGTTGCCATTGTTGTTTCGCAGGCTATGTGACGTCAGAACGTGGAACTGGGAGTACATCGATCTAGTACGATCTAGATCACAGGTCCGGAGCCACAGGTTTGACTGCCGTTCCAGTGCACTTCCACGTGTGGAAGGCTGGAAAAACACGAGTTACATGTTGCCTGGAATGCAGCAATACATCTCTCCCTTTGACGTGCATTCCAAATGACTAAATAATGACATACATCTGCTCTGCTCACTCAAGTCTCCACTAACAAGGGGATAAGGATGATCACTTTGATTTGGAAAATGACCATGAACTATACGATACATTCTTATCATTATACTCCTAGCAATTTGGAGGAAAAAATGTCTAAATTGTGAGCTATTAACTTTGCAAAGACAAATTGCAAGACAAACTGAACTGTGAGACTCAAAATTAAAATATAAAATAATGACACGCACATGCTTTGATCAATCAAGTCTACAACTAACAAGGGGTTAAGGATGATCACTTTGATTTGGAAAATGCCTGTGAACCATACAATACACGATATGCGTACCATCACACTCCTACAAATTGAGAATTTTTAACACAAAATTCTAACTTTCTAGCAATTTTCAGTTTTTTTCTCTAAACTAATATCTCTTTTAGGGGATGCCTATTTTTGTGGACCAAAGGATCTCAATAGCCGCGTTTCCACTGTAGTGCGTGCCAGGGCCAGTCGCGTTTCCACTCTCACTTCCGGGGGCTTGATCGTGCCTCGTCGGTGCTTCCTCGGGGGCAATGGCCCAGGTTATTTGGCCCTAAGAAAACCTTGGGTCAAAGCGGGCCAGCTGGGGCTAGAGGAGTGGTTATGAACAAAGGCGGAGTTTCACAGTGCATGCAGATCACTTCATAAAAGTTAACAGATAACACAAGCATTAAAGCCTTTTAAAATAGTTTTAGCTCATTTTAGATAGCAGCGAGTGTTGGTTTTGTTCAGGAGCTCCCTCTCAGGTCATATTTTTGATGGAAAAAATAGAAATGCGATGTGTTACTACAAGTAAACAAACAGACTAGACTGAAAATATGTGCCCGCTTTCTTTTGTGAAATAACGGATCATATCACTTTATTTTTGTGAGACAAATATTTTCATAAATGAATTCATTTATAAATCATTATTGTAAAATGATGCTTTTGGCTTTAAATCTTTAACAAAATGCAATGCAAACCACTGGCTGCTTTTATCATGTTCGTTTTATCGCTCTAATTCCAATTCTGATTAGTTAGAACTTCTCTTTGTTGGTGAAACGCTGGGGTTGCGTGACATTGTTCCGAGAGGCGTGTAAAGGGCGTGTTTCAGTGAAGCGAAGCGGAGCTTCTTGCCCGACGGTGGAAATGCGTCGTGATTTTGGGCTCTGTGCTACAAGTCCGAGGCTATTAGCCCCGCCCGGCCCATTTAAAGCACTGGAACGCACTGGCCCCACAGTGAAAAAGCAGCTAATATCCCAAATATCCTTTTTTCATTTAAAACATGTTTTAGTACATTCCATTTTGTATGCATATTAATGCACAAAATCATATATTACTGTCACAAAGTGAATCTTCTGTTTATTTAGAAATCTGAGGAAATTTGCAAGATGCACACTGGGAATTGTTAGAGAAATCGGAAATTAATCGAAAATAAAATTGAAATTGCAAGATACAACATTGCAATTCTGATAAAAAAAAGTTAGATATCTGAGATAATTAAAAATTGTCACAGAGAAAAATACACCCTGAATGCAAAAAGTCAGAATTGACTTGCATTGATACTTTTTTCAAGAGGGCTTCCATATTTAAGTGTGAGGGTTTCACACGGGGCAAAAAAACTGTTACAGTGTTTCGCCAAGACATGCATGAATATTAATAGTCCTCATAATTTGGTTTTGTAATTAAAATTTAGCATGCAATTTCCCACATGCTTTTGCTACAGACATGAACAACTCCTGAAATCGCACAGCTTGTTGAGTCACATCTCAGAGTTCAGCGATGCATTTCAGAGCTACTTTATAATTTCATACATTTGCCTCATCAATGCTAAAGAATTAATTCACTACTCGCTTTGTCACTAGTTCTAGAGAAATCAGAGTAAATCTAAAATGGCATTTTCCACTTTTCTTTATCTGTTATCGTTCAGCGTCATACCACCACACATTCAATGACTCTGCCTGAAGCTTAATTAGCAAACAAACACAGAAAGGTCAGGATGGAGCTGAATAAAATGCCACTTTATTAGCAGTACAAAGCCCACCACTTTCAAAGTAAAGCACTTATTAACAGGAAGCTGGCATTAATTAAGAAAATTGTAAAGAATGCCGGATGGTTGGATGTCGTACGCAATCAGTTCAAAACTAAAGGCCAAGAAAAGCCAAACGAATGTGCCACAGGGAAATCTGCACCCACAGTTGGGATGAGATCAGCGTTTATCTGTTCAATAATTATCGTTATGATGTTAACATGCTCTGGGTGGTTGCTAGGTGGTAAAAATTGAAATGGTATAAATCAATAGCAAAAGTAATAGCAAACAGCTCTAATGACATCAACAGACCCAAAGCATGTATCATCTACACTTCCTGGAATATTAATAGCAAACACATTAGAAAAGGTCAAATGTCTAAATGCAGAAAGTGGCAGGAATGACTCACGGTTTTACTTCACAGTAAAGCATAACTGCATTCATTAGTGACAGATCCTTGGGCACATCATCTATGCCAAATAAATCAGGATCTGAGTTTTACAAAATAACTACAAAACAGCACTGTTAGGTCTCAAGGGAGAGCGATCTGAAAAACGGCAATGGTAATAACGCCAAAGGTTTTGCTAATGAAGACAAGAACGAAAAATGTGCATCATGACGACAATTAAATGAAAAGATCACCCAAAATTGACAATTTGCAGAAAACGCACTCACCCTCAGGTCAGCCAAGATGTAAATGAGTTTGTTTCTTCATCGAGAACAGATCTGCAGAAATTTAGTTTTACCTCACTTGCACATCAATGCTCTGCAGTGAATGGGTACCATCAGAATTAAAGGAATAGTTCACCCAAGTCACTTACTTACTCTCAAGTAGTTCCAAATCTGTATGAATTTCTTTGTTCTGCTGAACACAGAAAGTTTGTAACCCGGCTGTTTTGGGTCACCAAAAACACTTCCATAGTATTTTTTGTTCTACTTTGTAAGTCAATGATGATCAAAACAGCCTGGTTACCTTATTCAAAATATCTTCTTTTGTGTTCGTCAGAACAAAGAAATTCATACAGGTTTGGAACTACTTGAGAATAAGCAAATGATGACAGAATTTTCATTTTTAAGTGAACTAATAGTGTGCAAACAGCTGATTAAAACATCACAATAATCCACACCACTCCAGTCCATAAGTTATCATCTTGTGAAGAGACAAATAACATTCCTATTCTGGCAAAAAATTGTGGTTTAAAGTTACAAATGTCTTAATGTTGGATTTGTTTCTTACAAACTTGCAACTTTTGCAACTTTTCACTTCACAAAACATTAACTGATGGACTGGAGTGGTGTGGATTATTGTGACGTTTTTATCAGCTGTTTGGATTCTCATTCTGACGCCACCCATTCACTGTAAGACAGTGAGGTAACGCTACATTTCTCCAAATCTGATGAACACAAACTCATCTACTTCTTAGATGGCATGGGGCTGAGGCAAATTTTAATTTTGGGGTGAACTATTCTTTAAAATGTAAAATTCCTTTAAATTTTAATTTAACACCCCTTTAATATACCATTGATGAAAAACTTATATTGCATCAACAAATTGTTTTTAAGAAAATTATAATTCAATAATAGTTCAAAATGAAGGAATCTGACATACAAAATATTCAATAACACTTTACATAATAAGGTCTAATTAGTTAACATTAGATAATGCATTAGCTTACGTAAACTGATAATGAGCAATATCTTTTTAAAGCGTCATTGTTAAAGGTTACTTAAAATAAATACAATTATTTGAGTGCATTAACATGAGTTAATCTCCGTGAGTGCATCTCACGGGTGAATTTTCTAAAATTACCTGACTGCTAAAATTATGCTTATATTTATTTAGGTTTATTAACTGGTTTAAAATTGAATGATGCTTTTTATTGGGTTATCGTTTGGAAATGTATTAGTAATATTAAAACTTAACATTAAGCTTAAAAAATGCTGTAGCAGTACAAACAAAACCAAAATAGCGAGTACATGTAGAGGATATTTTCATGAAAAGAAAAAAAAAAACAACTAAAAACTGACACTAGGAGGACATGGGGTGTTATTTAAAATGAGTGTTTTGAGCAGTTTTTCAAACTCACAAACAGCTTGTGACTCAGCTCTATGGTGCATTGATGCATCACGTGATTGGACTGTATTTATGCGAGTGTTTTCTCTTACCCAGCTCTGAAGTGGCCACCTCAGGAATGGTGATTCTTAACATGGAACCGGAGCTCAATTCCTGAACAAAAGAAAAGTGAGAGGCGGATATTAGCGCCACATCCTAAATTAGCAGTGCCATCGCATCAAAAAGAGTCCGAACCAACAGGCGTCACGTTGCCATTTTTATCTGGTCGAATTCTGTCAAAAGCATCCAAGCTTTTGTCGGTCCCTTCGCTGGAATAGACTGAAAACAAAAGAACAACTGCATGCGGCAAAATTCCAGCAGGCATTCGACAATGACCTGGATGAAAACAAACCTAAGAGGCTGGCTATTTTTAAAAGCCTTTCTCAGAAGCATATCATCCCACATAAGTTGGTCGTAGCGAGATTGCTTTGACAGGCCTGCGAGGGGATTTCTTCTGGTAGGACATGTCGTTCAGTGGGAAATGACAACGCAGAGGGGCTGACTGCAGGGGACCAGACCTTATTGAGTCTTGTCAAAACAGTGACGGGCTCCTGGTGCACATGTCTGAGCCGCCACACCATGTTGGTCATGTCCTGTTACTGTGGCAGCCCTCAATTACAGCCGGGCACTGTACGACAAAAGCAATTACCAGCTCCTGCCTTCAGCAGCAATGGTCAGCACAAACACAAACACAAGCATCTTGACCCTGTTTGACATTTTGAAAATGCATTTAGAAGGCAGCTGCCACATTTATGTCCAGACAGTGATATATCAAGCGAACCAGGTGGATTCATCCAAGTATATGTGACCATTTTCAGATTTACTGGCATTGGATGAAAAACCGAGCCCACTTGGCTTACTAATAAAAGACTAGCCTAATTCTTCCAAAATATACTGACAGATATTCAATGAACAAATGGTTCACCTCATTTGTTATAAGTGAATAAACTGTCAATTATGAGAAAAAAAGGCAGTTGCCAAAACTGAACCATAAAAACATTACAGCAACATTTCAGCAGCTGATAAGCTTCCAGTCTACTGCAGTATTAAAATGTGTTTTGAACCTTTGCAAATAGCAAAAAAATTCAATATAAAAAGCTGGTAATGAGACAACCAGGTGATGAATGTAATGCACTCAAACACAAAATAGTAATAAAAATAATGATTAATTTTAAAACTTAAGATAACTTAACTTACAAAAAAAAATAATCTTTTACTGTTTTCACCATATACATTAAGGGAATTACTATAGTAAGGTTTCTATTGTAATAGTTTTAGTTATTACTGTTAAAATTATGATTTTTTTAATGATAATTTTTTTACAGTGTACATAACTAAGATGGTAAAAAAAGTGTTTAAACAAGCATATTGTACACTGTATAGTAGAGATCCAAAATATATTGTTAATTATATCAGTATCAGCAATATATATTAATAATCAGGACTGGTTCAACTAATATTAGAAATGGTTAATATCAGATCTGATTTTCTTAAATACATAGTTTTCAAAAGTACTACAGTGTCAGTCTGTCAAACTGAAATTTACTTTATTCTGTATATACTCATAATTGATCTTTTTGTCAATAATTAATCTGTGCATTTTTTTTTTGCATTTGTGCAAATTATGTTGCTACTTAAGTTTCTATGTGACTTTAAACATTTTAAACATCTGGTTTTACTTTAAAGCACACATGCATTAAATTATTTTAGTCTGCAGCTTTAGGAAGAATATTTTTTTAAATAATACATTTATCTTAATACCAATCATTATCATTTATCATCCATTCTTATAAATAATCAGCCATCAGCATCTTGATTGTATAGCCCTCTTCCTCATCTATAAAAAAATCCATTCTTTAAATTTTCACAGAATGATCCAATCTTTAATGATCCACAGAATTGTGATCACTGATAAACATATCAAACATCTTATTGACACTGGAAAATCAATGAACTGTAGGCTGAGAGGTAGTTAGAGGAGACGAGCTGCACTGACCAGCGTGACTCTGTTGCTGACGGCATCTCGGAGGGTGTGGATGTGAGGTGCAGCCTGCTGGAATGAAGAGTCTTCCAGCCAGGACGACTCGTGGTGCTGCGTCGTGCTGCGCACCTCCAACACAGGAGAAGGCATGCCAACCTTACAGCAGGAGATGAGCAATACCATCAACAGATATGACGTAAAACATTAAAAAAAACACAATATGATGCAAAGTGTTCCATGTTCAAGTTTGATGAGGTTATTGCCCATTATTCAACTCAAGCCAGTACAGTTAGACTACTATGGAAGCCTGTTTCCGCCACTGTATAAAAAATAAAAAAAGGTAATTGCGACAGTTTACATCTCACAATTCTGGCTTTTTTTCTCTAAAAAATATAAACGTGCAATTCTGAGAAAAAAAAACATACAATTGCAAGGCAGAATTGTGTGATATAAACTCGCAATTTACGAAGTCAAAATCGTTGCAATTAAAGTTTAAATTTGCCATATCACCCCAAAATTATTACTTTATGGACTCAAGTCAGAATTGCAAGACATAAACTATAAACTCACAATTCCAAAAGAAATGTCAGAACTGTGACTTTATATCTTGGAATTCTGACTTTATAACTCACAATTGTGTGAAATTCTACAATTGAAAATTCATATTACTTGTTTCTCTCAATTGCAAGTTTATATCTCGCAGTTCTGACTTTATAACTAGCAATTGCAAGTTTTTATCTCGCAATTTTGAGAAAAAAGTCAGAATTGCGACTTTGTATCACACAGTTCTGAAAAACAAAAGTCAGAACTGTGAGATAAAAAGTATCAATAACCTTTTTTATTTTTATTTAGTGGAGGAAACTGGCTTTTATAGATTACTGTGTAAAGCTCATCCAATACAAACTAGTTAAATTCAGCAATAAGCAGCTCAAATGCAGTAGTGTGGTTATTCAGCTCAAGCCAGTTCAATGGCAATTCACTTCAGTTCAGTCACTGAGTTGATTTCGCAAAATTTGTTCATTATTAATACATTTGACTCAGCTATAAAGCAGCTCTGCTAAAGACTATAGTGTAATTATTCATCAAGTTCAAGTTTTACTCAAATTGGTCATATTAATGAATATTAAAGAATAGTTCATCCAAAAATTAACTTTTACTGACAATGTAATAATTAACTCTTACACCATTGAAGATCAGGGCAGATTTGGAGAAATTTAGCATTACGTCAGTTGGTCACAAATGGATCCTCTTCAGTGAATGGGTGCTGTCATGAGAGTCCAAAAATGTCACAATAATCCACAAGACACCAATCCATCAATTAATGTCTTGTGGATCAAAAAGCTGCATGTTTTACAAAAAGTTAAATCTATAACAATACTTATACTTATACTTATAACTATACTAACTAAAACTCCGCTTCGGTCGTCTCATTTAATAAAAACAGCCAAATAATTATTATGGGGGGGAAATATTATGGGTGCACATTTGTATATTAGCCAGAAGCAATAAATGGAAGTTAAAAATGTCACTCATACACACATGCAGCTTTTCACTTCACAAGACATTAACTGATGGACTGGAGCGGTGTGGATTACTGTGATGTTTTTATCAGATGTTCGGACTCTCATTTTGATGGCACCCATTCACTGCAGATGATCCACTGGTAAGAAAATGAGGTAATTCCACATTTCCACAAATCTGTTCTGATAAAGAAACAAACTCCACCACATTTTGGACGGTAAATAAAAATTTTGGGTGAACTATTACTTTAAGTGTGTTTTAAACCCCAACTAAGCAAGCCAAAGACAACAGTGGCAAGTAACTTAAACTCCAGGTGGTGACAGAAATGGAAAAAAAAAAAAAACTGGAACCAGGCTCAGTCAGGGGACTAGTTTTCCTGTGGCCGAAAAGCATGGAGAGCTTAAAAATATTGTTAAAAAAGATATTTGCAGCCCTCTTCACCGTTATTAGCAGAAAAATAACCATCGTAAAAAAGGTACAAACTGTGACTGAAATGTGTTTGTCCACAGAAGTACACCACCTGCCCTTAATGTACTTCTGTAGTGAATAAAATTCTGTTTGTGGTTCAGGGAGACATTTCCAGGGACTAGAGAAGCTTTTATCAGTAGTGCAATACTTCATGTTAAATGGTGGCTCTAAAAAGCACTTCTCTTCTAACACAATATCCATAAATACACTCATATGGGAATACGATTAATAATTTATTAAGCATACTATCACTCATATGGACTACTTGATCTCTGTTTTACACAATTAGATTATCAAACCAGTCGAGAGCCAAGTTGTTTTTGTTGTTTAAGAAGAAAAATAATGGAGCTGGCCATATTACTGTGATTTAATACTGATATCGATCCATTTGTAGGAACAAAGCGGATGGCCATTAGCATTAGGACACAATATCAAGGGTCCTCTTGAAGAATGCAGTCTTGTCTTACATATATGACTCAATTAGTGTTTCACTAATAGGCTACAATAAAACACACACAATCCTGCAATAAGCACATTATAATACCTCCTCCAGTCGGCTCATATGCTGAACCGTGGCCCTTGCGGGGGTGCTGATGTTTTCCAGAGGGGTGCTTAACTGCGGCTGGTGGTTTTGCACACTGAAGGTAGGAGACAAAAGGCCAGGGACAAACACTTTGCTGACCTAGAAGCAAAGCATTCATGATTATTACTAACTTAAAACATCATGCTTTTGTGTTACCAAAGTCTTAAAGCTGAATTACTTCAAAGGTGATGGGAAAAATAACTATTTTTATGTATGTAAAGTATTGGGCTACTACATGCCACTACAGGATAAAAGTGTTTCCTGATACTACATACTGTTAGTCTATTTATATCAGTGTGTTAGCGCTCACTGAAAGACGTTAAACCCAAATAGGATCCAGATTAAGGGTCAAATTTGCATTCTTTATCATCAAGGGTCAGTGATTCTGTAAGATGCTTTAATTAATCCATATTTTCACTTTCTTAGTTTCTATGCATTTTATTTAAGGTATACATGAATGTCTAAACACCAAAAATCTTGAGGTTGTCATTTCTTTTTAACATACATAAAATATTAGATACATAAAAATATTATAGAACAGATCAGAAGGACAATATTTGGCCAGTATACAACCATTAGGGCTCAAAAAATAAAAAAATACTGACAAAACCACCTTTAAAGTTGTCCAAATTAAGTTCTTAGCAATGCATATTACTAATCAAACATTACGTTTTAATATATTTATAGTAGGAAATTTACCAAATATCTTCATGAAACATGATCTTTAATTAATATCCTAATGATTTTTGGCATAAAAAATAAATTAATCATTTCGACCCAAGCAATGTATTTTTGGCTATTGCTACAAATTACCCCAGTGACTTATGTAAACTATTATGATATATTATGTATTATGAAATATTATGAATCCACACATTTACATTAATTTCACTAATACTTATCAAAAGTATAGCAATATATCTAATATATTATTATAATATTATAATTAATATACAAACACATACGCAGACATACATGCATGGTTATATACACAATTTATTAGATTTATTTTATTTGACAGCTAAGAATGTCTGAAATGGGTAATTGGGGAAGGCTATTGTATTACAAATGACTATTTTTATATTATGTATGACAAATAACATACTATATATGACAAATAACATTGGATAGCGCTGGGATGTTGTCTTTGTATTCTGTTGGATAGGTCACCTTGATCAATCATATTTTCAACCAATCCCTAGAGAATTAGAACAAGAAAATTGGTTCGAGGTAAGTCATCCACATCTGAAACACACAGCATCATCAGTGCTGCGAAGAAAGGGGCTTTTTATACATCAATCACGCATACATCTGTAAGTAACATCTTATGACATTAATAAATTATATAAATCTAACAGCATAAACAGATATCCTGTGCGCCTGTAAAGAATCCCTGCATTCTCTCCAGCACTAATGACAGTCTCTCATCCAGATATGAGTGACTCACCTGGAACCAATTTTCAAATCTCTAGTGATTGGTGGGGAACATGATGGAATGAGATGATGTATTACACTCAGCACCAGGCTTTGAGCGCAAATTGTAATGCACAGATGCCTTTGGCTTTTTTAATAAAAGAGAACTATGCATGGCAGACACGCTGCATATTACAGCATTGTCAGACTGAGCTGAAAGTGAAAAAATGATTCAGGCCACTAATAATGTCATTTCAGAGGTGAAAATCGCAGATGAAATCATGTCTCACCCGTGTGACTCCTGTGTACAGGACCAGACTTCCATTGGCCTCAAGCACCAGCATGGTGTGAATGTCCTTTGAAGAAATGAAGAGAACATGAAATTTAAGTCTTAATGGTGACAGAGGATGAAAAGAGGAAGAGACTTTTAGTTGGTGTTAGAGACTTGCATTTAAACATTGTAAATCCCTCATCATAATAGGAAGCAGCAAGACCTGATCGAAATGGATTTAAAACGTGACTCTAAATGGAAACATTTGCAACTTTTATTACACTGATTTTACAGTTCATTGCATGGTTAAAAGTGAGTGTTTGGCTAGTTAACATATACCAACATGGTTTAAATTTCAATAACTTAAATAATAGTTCACCCAAAAATGTTTCACCCATATTTTACTCACCCCTAAGCCATCCAAGGTGTATATGACTTCTTTCAGACGAAGACAGTGTGAGTTTTTTAAAAATTTATCCGGCTCTTCCAAGCTTGGTTATGCTGGTTGATGGTGACAATGATTTTGAAGCTCCGTAAATTGGATATATCGTAAAACTAACCTATACGCCTCCGGGGGGTTATCACATGTCCTCTAAACCAGATCGATGGGTTTTTTTTAAGCAAAAATATTTATAGTTTTAACATTATGATCTAAATAACTGACTTCATGACATATATGCGTCCCAAAGAGAGTCGAGATCCAGCTTCTTGGCTAACTTCTGACGTCATATGCCGAGTCAGAGGTCAGAAGACATGTAATAACCCCCCGGAGGTGTATATATAATTCATGACATTAAAACAGCGACATCTGCTGCCGCACATCGACACTAAATAATGACACGCTCTGCTCACTCAAGTCTCCACTAACAAGGGGATAGTGATGATCACTAAAATTTTGGAAAATGACTATGAATCAATACGCAAGTCGTTACACCCCTACTCTATAACATTTATATAACAAATATTTCCTCTCATTAAGATATATAAAATATTTTGACAAAAACTCACCGCAAGAGGGGCAGCATCTTTTGCGGTGATAACAGTCACTGATGCAAATATCAGTTGAGAAGTTTCATTGCTCTCAAGGAATTTTACACACCTGCAAACAACACACAAAACACATGCAACTAAGCGCTAAAACTTTAAAGGGTTCGTTCACCCAAAAATGACAATTCTGTCATTAATTACTCATCCTCATGTCGTTCCAAACCCATAAGACCTTCGTTCATCTTCGGAACACAAATTAAGATATTTTTGATGAAATCAGAGAGACATATGACCCTCCACAGACAAGATAAGAGGTCTTATGGGTTTGGAATGACATGAAGGTGAGTAATTGATGACAGAATTGTCATTTTTGGGTGAACTAACCACCAAGAAACCAAAGTGATCTATCCTATTAATGTAGAAGTAAAACTTAAAAAAATATAAGCCACACATTCACCTGAGCTGCTGGTGGGACTCAACCAGGAAGCACAGATACCTGTTCTCACACAGGTCAGAGGTGATGAAGACTTTAGAGGCCTGGCAGCCTTTCTCCCTGCACAACACAGACACAACACTGATGTGAGGACAAACATCAACAGTAACTACACGCTCTTGGCTCATGAACACAGGATATGGAAACTGGTGAGGCTCAGTGCACCTGGAGATAGCACTGGTTTCTGTCCACAGCTGCTCAATGCAGAGGTCTGGTAGAATGGGCTCCATCTCGGGCAGCAAGGCTGTTTCGTTCAGTGTGCTGTTGGGTGAGGCCAGGATGCTGTGGCCGCGTGGGGACGGTGTGTGGCAGGACATGTTGAAGCGCTGAGCTCCGGAGAAAGAGGGCGCTGCAGTGCCCGGCGAGTGAGCCCGACTTAGTAAGGCAAGACCAAAGAGCACATTTAGACAAAAATGTTTATTTTTATAGAATCTTTTCAATATTTGCAAATCACAGATTAAATAACATGCCTTACAAAATCTTACACTAATGTTCATCAAATGCATTTATTTGATCAAAAATGCTGTAAAAACAGTAAAACTGTCCAATATTATTAGAATTTACAATATTGTTGAATAATTATGAAAAAATTATTTATAAACAGAAAACATATATTTAAATATATTTTAAAATATAATTTATTCCTTTGATTAAAGTTGAACTTTCTGCATCATTACTCCAGTCTTGTGTTACATGATCTTCAGAAGTCATTCCAATATGCAAATTTGCTGCTCAAGAAACATTTCTTATTATAATCAATGTTCAAAATCTATATTTTTGTGGAAACTTGTTTTTTTTTTAATTCTTTGATGAACAGAAATTTTCAAAGAAGTTATTTAAAATAGAATCTTTTGCAACATTAGAAATATCACTTTCACTTCTGATCAATTTAATGTGTCCTTGCTGGGACAAAACATTTTCTATCAAAAATAAATCTTACTGACCTCAAACTTTTGAACGGTAGGGTATATAAATCAACTTTTTACATAAAACTTTGGTAACACTTTACAATAGGGGACACTTATTCACTATTAACTATGACTTTTCCCTTAATAAATTCCTAATTTGCTGCTTATTATTAGTTAGTTAGTAAGGTAGCTGGTAATAGGGGATTAGGGTAGGATTAGGGATGTAGAATAAGGTAATGTAGAATAAATCATTAATATGTCCATAGAAAGCATTTTAATTTATAAAGCATCTACATTTAAGGTATAAAATTAGGAATAAAATGTCATTCAGTGTAACAAAATATTTAGATTCTGATTCAATCTTAATGACAAATAGGTAAAACCTAGGATTTTAGTATTTCAGGTAAGAGTAATTAATCTTTTA
>JAUMHE010000062.1:20121736-20148701 GCA_032359235.1 Enteromius mattozi | reverse complement strand
CATTTGATAAATAAATAGTTTAATCTTGTCATTATACATTACCATCACTCTATTCTCCTATTTGATAATGTTCAGTGGTTTGCTACAATCTGTATTGTTAAAAGCGCTATATAAATATAAGTGATTGATTGATTGATTGATTGATAGAAAGATAGATGGTGTTAATGTTTTATAAATATTTTATAAATGCATTTTTATCATTGAAGGAAAATAATCATTCAGTTTTAAATGGATGAACCAAGGTGAATAAAAAAGTGTAATGTGATTGGCCGTGTGGAGCGCTGGTCTCAGGAGCATGACGCTGTTGTCCTTAGCTTTCATTACAGATCTAATGATGCTCTGATAACATTATTGAAGCTAATGTCCGCTGTGTGGCCAGATATACAGATGTATTTACTGCATTAATTTGGATGCACTTAAGGGTTTGTCTAACTGATCTGTCACTGCTGTTTGGACCGCAGTATAAAGACAACAATGGAAGTCGATATTGACGTGTTGACAGATTACAACTGACTCTTCCTCTACGGATATCAAACAAACGTCAATAACCGAAACATTACAAACCTAACATTAACATATGGATTTAATTAAAATGTCTTCAAACATTTTCCATTTGTTAGGCATCCCTAAAGACATATTATTATTGCCTTTTGACACTTTATTGACAGGTACTTTGAGAAAGCGGACAGGAAACAATTAGGACAGGAGAGAAAGAGGTCAGGAAATCACATGAGACTTAAACTTGCATGTTAATGGTGTGTCACTATTGCTGATTTTGTTTTATTTAAACAACCTCCTAACACTGTATATTACACTTCACAGTCTAATTCATCCAGCCAAAGAAAATCTCACGCTTACATCTTGTCTTGATGTAAGGCTGCTACAGGGAATACAGAATAAAGACTGAAATTTCATTTGTAAACTTGATTTACTGGCATTGCATCTGCAATCTATATCCCTCATTAATCACTTCATCCGCCAGGAGACCCTAGAAAACAGTGATCCAGATCAAATAAAGCTGTTAAGGTCAGAGGGCGAGAGGTCACTGTTACCGCAGATAAATGTGAAAACTAGAAGGCTCACCCTACCTTTGTTTAAACATTGAGGACAGTCCTACTGTGAGGCCAGCAGCAAGCTAACGTAATATTCATGATTATGAGAATAAATGACGACCATCCAAACTAAAATGAGTGTTCAGGACGACCGTCTCTAGGGTCTTGGTGGACACTTATGTATGTAAACATTTCCTGTGTTTATGCTTTAAAAGAGTCTGGTTTATGTCACTCGCGGCTCTCAACAACTGACCGTGTTTGTTCATTATTTTGGCAGTGATGTATTTAATGCAGAGAGTGATCCTGTTAGCAAAGGGATTAAATTGAGGTTAAGATGAGGGTAAACCACAGTAACCCATAGAGAAATCCTTACTGATATGTTTAAAATCTATCTATCAATCTATCATCATTCTCATTCAATCATTTCCCAAAGATCCTTTATGTAAACAGTTCTTATAAGAACCGTTTTTTCTTTTAATTTGTGAAGAATTATCTATAGAAACTTTAATTTTTGTTGTAAAGAACTTTTTGTGAAATGGAAAGCCAAGGTTCCATTGATGTTAAAGGTTCTTCATGGACCACTGATGGCAATAAAGAATCTTAATTTTAAGAGTCTTTTTAAAAGTGACTTGACAGTATTATACCTACCGAGAAATATTTTGCAGAATTCTATAACATTCCCTTTTAAGATTTGTTTCTTTTTAAGATCAGTTCCAAATTTGAATACAAATTCCAACAGGAATTCTGTTCACATGCCTTTTTGCATTTCCTTTTTTGACTCGGGAAGTCATTCTGGGGTTTTTTCTTCATCGTTTCTCTTCTTTGACCAAAAAGTGCATCCATGCAAACAAATGTCCAAAGAATGAATCACCAGGAATGACAGAAAACATTCTGAGCAATCACAAACTTAATTTCACCAGTGTGTGTGTGTGTGTGTGTGTGTGTGAAGTGTGCCTGCCGACCAATGACGAACACATCCATCCCAATGGGACTTTCTTCGTGACGTATTAACGCAAATCAAATCTGATTGTCTTCCTGTCTGATGGAAAGTATTCAGACATATAAAACGAGGCGAGGGGTGAGGCTATCCAAAGAGACACAAGACCGCGCAAAGGAACTTTAAAAAGCACCTGGTGACTTTGGGAGGTTTGACTGGAGGTATTTCAGGACCACGATCAGCGCGCGGATCACATCTCTATAGCACATGTGAGTTCCTTTGATTTTATTTACTCAGTGGAACATTTAGCTACTACAGTCACTTTTTATTTTACCTGCATGTTGCATTCATTTAGACTAGTTTTTCTTTTTTTAACATTATCAACATATAGCGTAGTCTAATCATATTGCACGTCATTTAGCCTACATTAATTGATGTTCTCAATGAAACAATATTTATTATTTTATACGTTGCTTATGTTTTTACAGTAAAACACAGCAGCCTTGTAACTAAACAGGAACGATCTGAACGATTTTCTGAACGATCATACTAATAATAAAATTGCTTTAATCAAAGCAAAAACTTAATCAAAGCAAAAGTCTAAAAAATCAGAACAGATTGCATATTTTTAACCTAATTTTGCACGTACTCAAATGTCTTCAATGCTGTATTCAAGTTTTAAAATGCAATTACATTTGGTGTTCATTCAGTGTATAACACCGTTTATTCATTTATGTACAGGTGTAAAGCAATGCTCGTGAGGAACGGCTCTCAGCTTTTGCTCTTCATAACTCTCACCTGTGTTTTATATGCCCGGACCTTAAGTTTACCCTTCGCCTCCATGAGGTAGGAATTCAGCTCCATTAAACCACATGAATAAAACTGAATTCCTAACTATTTTATGATGTTTTAAAGCGTTTTCTCTATCGGAATATCCGCGCGCTTTGTTCGCGCCATTAGATCGGTGCGCGGGAACAGGTTAATCGCCTCAGATAGAACAAAATATAAAAGTAAATAAAAACAAGAAGAAAACATAAAGAAAGGTTTAGTTGTCTCATTAGGTATTTAAGAAAAGTAGGATATTGCCACCCTGTATCGTATATCCCCATATACATAGTTTCTATTCAAAATGTAATAGATACATATGCAGTGTAGGAGTGTTTTAATGACCTCCAAATGTTTAATCGTTGGTTTGCTCTTAAATGAATGGCAAACTATGGTTGCTATTGTAGGTACCTCTTTTTGTGTAAAAGAGATGGATTGTATATATTGCAAAAAGCATAAAAAGCACTTATATAATTAAACCAGTCAGCGTTAGAAGAAATCAAATGAATTATAAGAGCAACTGAAGTATACAGTGTCATTCACACTGAATTAGAGTAAATTGGAGTAACTGATTTGGAGTAAAGTTACTTATCGCTGTTAATTCTGTGTCTGTGTGCAGAGATACAAGACACGCAGACGGGCTCTTCACAAGCGGATACAGTAAACTTCTAGGACAGTTATCTGCCAGGCGGTACCTGGAGTCATTGATCGGAAAGCGGGTCAGGTAGGCTACATGGATCTTTTTTATTCAGATGCATTCTGGCAGTGATCCATAGCCCTGCTGAAACCAGCTGAAGGTGGTTTAATGGTCTTCACTGCTCACCCAAGTGGTGTTCAGCTGGTTTAACTGGTCTCCAAAAACCCTTTTAACCATTAAATCAGACGTGAAAGGTAGAAACCAACTTGAATGCGAGTTAAACCAGAAAACCATGTCAGACTAGTTTAAGATCAAAGCTTCTAATTGAATTTGTTTTAACTGGATTTATGTTTAGGTAATCATTTATTAAAATGACAGACTTTAGATGCAAAGGAAGTTTTTGTCTCCTTTAAGTGGCATAATATTGCATCTTTATGTTACTGCATTGCAGTAAATAAAGAAAGTCTAGAATTCTGAACATTATTTCTGCAATGGTTTACATATTCTCAAAATGGCCATATGATAAACGTATCGCCCTATAATGAATTACTAAATGAATAAAAGTAAATGGGAAATGTTTAGTGGGTGATCTCAAGTATCATAATGAAATGGAAGTTTAAATTATCAGTGAATATTGTGCCTTTTTTCATTGTGCACCCCTTGCATCTATAATCTGTAATAAAGCCAAAACATAAATCCAATTACACTGAGTTCAATTGATCTGTTCCCAAGTAGATAACCATTACAAGCTCTGATTAAATGTGTCTGCTAAATGCATGAATGTAAAGCATAAATGCATGTCTGACGTATTTCCTTTTGTGATTCTAGTGATGATTTTATGGAAGACCAGGCACCGATGAAGCGTCATTCAGACGCAATATTCACAGACAACTACAGCCGCTTTCGCAAGCAGATGGCAGTGAAGAAATATCTCAACTCTGTTCTCACAGGAAAGAGAAGGTATAAAGCCCCAGCACATTGTATCTTTATAGGTTTTGACAAATCTTTTACTTGAAGATCTGGAAATACTCAGAAACAAAGATGTTAAACATATTTACTGATCTCTTCAGTCAAGAAGACCCGCCCAGCATGCAGGAGGAGTCGACTGGAGGGGAGACCACGTACAGGGAGAGCTACGATGATGTCACCATAGACCGACTTCTGAATCATATACCATTGGTAGGTTAGATGGAGACATGCATAAGGCTTTATATAAAAGTGCTTGCAACCTGGTAAATAAAGCTCTTGTTGATCAATGTTGATCTTTTCTCTTCTAGCCCCTCTGAGGTCGGTTTGAAGGCAAGAAATCTACTCTCCGAGACCATCATAGGTTTTCCATTACACAGTCTAGTATAGGACATCAGCATACTACTAAAACAACGTGTTGAAAAAGAAAAATGTGGTTACCTATGACGTAAATGTTTGCACTGTACATAGAAAATAAACTTGGATGAGAGATGTCAGCTTGAAGATGTACATAGTGTGCTTTGGCCTTGGAAACCGGTTTGCTTTGACATGTTTCCTGTAAATTGTAGATCAATAAATGCATTGAAACAAGCCCCGGACTGGTACAATAAGAGAATTTTCGGACCTGAAGACTGCTGATTGGATCTCGAGTGATGATGTAACACTATTTACGTGCATTTTGTAAATGGATTATTTTGTAAGAATATTTATGTTGCTTCTGTCTGAAATTCTGATTCTGAAGGGATGGGTATTCGGGAGGGTCGGGGCATTGGAAATCTTTATTTTTGCCATTCGAAGTAAAATAAAAAGTTGAAGAGCCATGGAATTCTTGACTGCGCTCGATTTCAGTCTCGCAAAACTCTAGTTTCTGCCTGTTTCCTTGGGTTTCACTCAGTGACGGCCGTTTAGAGCAATAGGCCATTATTTTGAGTAATGTTCAAACTGTCTCAATTATGTTTCTTTGACTTATGACTGCCGTTTGTTTTCGTTCCATGAAAATGCACATAAATTGGACTGCACAGGTGCAGAGAAAGACACACATGCAAAGGCACTCATTTCTTAGAACAATATGGTAAATAAAATGTCCAGGCAGTTGGTGTAATGATGTACAACTGATGATGCAGCTATGATGCAATATGAAGACAGACGTATAGAAGGGTCTGTCCGTTCTCCATGACCGTGTATTAAAATGACTCCATCAAATCAAACAGCATAAGGTGTGTGATTGACGTCACTCATTCCTGTAATTCCAGTTGAAGGTCTTATTTCGTACTTTGTACTTTCGTACTTCTGAAGGAAACGGTCATTAGTATTAGCTGGCCTGTGACTAAGCGTGTCTACAGCGCGTTGAAGGCAGCTCTGGAAATTTGAATCATAAATGTCAAGAGGATATGGAATGCCAGAGAAGGCGTTATATAAGACGGCATGCACTAAGATGGGACTCTGGGTGCCAAAATTAGGCTTGTCTGTCAAATTACATTTATTTTGAGTCCTCCTTTGGCCTGGAAAGATAGTTTGTTTTGTACCAATTAAACTATAACTGATATAAATATCTTGAAGAGACGGCTGAGCGGTCAAGGCTCAAAAATAAGGATGGTCCGGTGCCAGTCTGGAATCAGTCAGCAATGTTGTGTTGTCACTAGATATTATGTTTGTTGATCATATGCATGATAAACTGCAAGCTAGCTTTTATCTTTTAGCTTTTTAAGGTTGCATTATAGTATAAAAATATATGTTATTATTAAAAATACAAACCTTTTTACAAAAAAAATATATATTTTTAAATAATTCATCATAAAAAGATGAGGGGTTGTTAAAAATTTAACTTATTTAATAAAAATATTAGAAAAACAGTTTAATATTTTTAGACATTATTTTGTGATAAGATGTTCAGCACAATTATAATTTTTTTTTTTTAAATATATATTTTAAAAATATATTTATTATTAAATTATTATAAAATTCAAATAAATGGCTGGTTGTAAAACCCCTTTTAAAAAAACAACTAAATAATTTAAAAAATAACGTAGGTAAATTATTTTTGGTTGCAAAGTGTAATTTAAAAAGAAAAATATTAATTTATTTTTTAAGAATTAAATACTACTCATAAATACTCATAAATATCTTTAAAAAAAGATTGATTTTAAGAAATCAATTTTAATTAAACTAAAATATTTTTTATTAATAAGTTATTTTTGATAATGATATAAATCATAATTTTTAAATTTAAAATAAAAAAATCTAAAAAAGAATCCTTTTTTTATTCATCAATTCATTCATTCATTGTAATAACAAGCTCTATGAACTACTGACTTTTTTGGGCAAGATGAATGGAGTTAATAGGATGTTTGAAGCTTAATAGTCAAGAATATAGGTTATGGTCAGTGAGCGTCTGTTCTTTTGATTGGTTTGGCTGGTTGTTAATGTTGAAGTGCTCTACTTGGCTAAGGTAACTAAAGAGGCTGTTGTGTGTTTTCTGTGGCTGTGCTTCTTTTAATGCACGTGTCATTTTAGCCGGTCGTTTGTAATTGTTGTGGCAGCTGCACATCTCATCTTCCTGGAAATGCTAGAAATCACACTGAATGGAACAATAACAAACAATCAGAGAAAATATGCACGGAATATTTTTTGTGTGCTCTTAATTTGTCACATTGGATTTATATCATTACAGCACTAAGTAGGAGGAGATGCAAAAACAGAGATGACTAATCGAAAATCACTCATGCACCAAAACTTGTTTGCATAATGTGCCATGTATATATATAGCGCTAACAATAAGTCTTCATTTATCCATGTTCATAATTACATTATTTTAAGAAACATGACTTTTCTAAGTCTGACATAAGCAATAATCATCAGAAAAATGTTTTTTATTTATTTATTTATACTTTTTTATTTAGACAAAATGCATAAAATGTCTTGTATAACGTGCAATCAGTCATTTATGGCTCATATAGCAGAATATGGATCTTCTATTCAAGATGGAAAAAACATTTATTCAGAGGCCCAAACGGAGCAAAAATATGAAATTTGGTGCAGAAGCTGTTTTTTAATGGCCAAAAATAAAGATACAATTCTGAAATGCTGTCATTCTACGTCTCTTGATTTCTCAAAAGCTTGATCATATTTAGATTTTCTATATATATATATATATATATATATAGGGATAATTAAATAAACCTAAGTTTCTTCAGTCCAGTAAATGGTCATCTTGAAATATATTAATATAAAAGTTATTCTTTCATTTTGAGCATAAGGTAAAAAAAAAAAAAAACTAATTGTCATCACCTTTTTTGTATTACAAGTTTTCTAAAATATTAAGTTTATGTATGCAAATTATGCATTATTTAATGAAATATGCGCTAATTTGCATACATTTCTAGAACAAACATCTAAACACTGGATGAAGCCAGTTTCAAAATTGTTATTTAATATTTTTGACATATTAGAGTCAAACGTTCTTACGGGGGGAACTTTGGATATCTCATCTTGTCACTCCATAATTCAGAAAATACTTCCATTTCAATTCAATACTTTAAAACAATTCATTTTGACAGTTTTTGGGGGCAATAAAATGTCGTATTTTATCAAGCAAGTTATATATATATATGAACAAATCACTCTGTTAAAACCTTCAGGATATAGACAGGGACAAAAATGTAAAGTTTGGTTTGTGTAAGTACTACTAAAGTGGAAATATATGGCTCAGTGCAGGGGAACATTATATTGTAATTGAAATCTATTGATACAAATAGATAAAGTGCTACAAAAGAAACACTTAACGGTGTCTTTTGGATGTTTTCTTTCCACTAGTCTGAAAAAATACTTTATGAAAACCAAAAAACACTAAATCTCAAATTTGAAAGGTGCATGAAAAAAACAGGGTTTTTGCCTGCAGTGTCTCCGCTTAAAATCAATAAATATTTCACAGCAAAAAGACACGTGAACCACATGCTAAAGGGGACTTTTGGACAATTAGGTCTTTAGTTGAACTATCAATCGACAACAGAAGGCATGTAGTAGATTGTGTGCAACAGGTTTTCAGTAAAGTTTTGATCATGTTGGTCATTTAAAGGCCTCATACATCAAATATAACACAGCAGGGTTAATTTGCTAAATACGATGATCAGACTCATTGACAAATATATAAATTTTTTGGGGTCCTTTCTCGATCTGATTCCATAGATCAGCAGGTATGATGGAAAGATTGAGTCTCTGGAGACCAGGCTTAATCTTTAGCTATTGAATTGTTGTGGTGCAAATCAGATGCTATGTGATTTGTCCGGGGCCGTGTGGAGAGGAGCAGCTCATTAGCTCTCATTACCGGATGGCTAAATGGGCCTGCTGACCACAGCAGGTAAAAATAGATGGATAGACTCTACACTGACTAGCTCTGCTCTGATAATGGGTGCATTACCACTTAAAGTGATTCAACATAGAAATGGCTGGCCAGGAACCACTTGTTTTGAGCATTAGTGAGCGACTGTGTTTTTGCGTTGCACTCTTGCCGCATGGCTTTTCGGTTCTGCACATTTGTAGTCAGTTTTGGTGCTCTGAGAATTCAAAGAATAAAGTGTCATTCTTATTTAAATCAATATAGAGATAAAAATATATAGGTGACATTTTATTGAGACCATGTGACCCTGGACCATAAAACCAGTCTTAAGTCACTGCATGTGGTGTATTTGTAGCAATAGCTAAAAATATGGGTATACTGTATGTATGGGTCAAATTTTCTTTTATGCCAAAAATCATTAGGATATTAAGTAAAGCATGTGTTCCATGAAGATATTTAGCAAATTTCCTACAGTAAATATATTAAAAATTAATTTTTGATTAGTAGTAGGTATTGCTAATGACTTAATTTGTACAACTTTAAGAGCAATTTTCTCAATATTTAGATTTTTGTGCACCCTTCAAATTGTATCTCAGCCAAATATTGTTATATCTATATACATGTATAATGTATAAAACTCAATTTCACAAAATTGACCCTTATGACTGGTTTTGTATATGGTTTAATAAAGTCTCTTATGCTCACCAAGCCTGCATTTATTAGCTCAAAAATGCATTAAAATATAATTACAATTTAATTAATTACATTTCTGTTTTCTATTTGAATATAGTGTAAAATGTAATTTATTCCTGTGATCCAAAGCTGAATTTTCAGCATCATTACTCCAGTCATCAGTGTCACATGATCCTTCAGAAATCATACTGATTTGCTCAGGAAACATAATAATTTTTTGAACAGTTTGTTAAGACTTGTGGAGACTATGAACATTATTTCCGGGATACTTTAATTGAACAGGAATGGAATAAGAATAAAATAAAACGCCAAACTTTTGAACGCTGTACCTCATTTCATTTTCAAGGTTCAAAAAGAGCATGATTTGTGTTTCTCCTCCATCTTTATGAGAACAGAGCACTGTATCCTTAGGAAAAACAGAGAGGTTTAATCATTTAAAACCAAATCTTCACAGATTTACCAGCCAATAAATTAATCCCTACACACTCTGCGCATCATTTTATGCTAATACAATCAGCATTTGATATGCAAATGACTCATCTGTCCTGAACGCTTGTAACGTCTCTGGTGAACGTGACTGAGCGTGAGAAGCAGAGGGGGTCGGATGTCTTGGGGCCGGTGGCAGTGCTGGTTGAAGACCATCGCAGTGACAGGAGTCGACCTTTAGACCCCTGATGTACGGTCACGTGACAGATGCCAGTCATTCATAATAAACATCACACGTGGCCCTCATTTCACAGGGAATAGCTTGAATGGGACACATGTCTGTTTAAGAAAACCGAAAGGGCAGAAGAGATCTTGAAGACATATAAAAAGTGGCCACCTACAAGTGTGCACATAACAATTTTTGCTTATTGAAATTGCTAATTCCAATTCACCATCTCAAATATTAATAAACATGAAATTTTAAAATAGAAAAACAAATATATATATATATTTCACTGAAAAAAGGGGTGTTATTAGGTGATGACAGCATGTTTAATAAATAGTTAAACTTATTAATAATCAGAATTTTTCTTTTTAGTTATATTGTCAATTTAAAACTGTAGGTTGCAAATAAATTTATATAGAGTGTTTGATCAAAATGTTTTGCAATGGTTTCGATCATGACTAACAACAGAATTTGAGTGTGAACTATTAAATATAAATATTAAGAAGTAAGATAAAAATCTGGCCAAGTAATATATACTTAGAATATTTAGAACTATTTAAGATTAATGTTTCTGAATTACATATAAAATGTCCTTACCTTTGAAATATACAGTTTTAACATAATATGATTCATATTTTGCAATCATGCATAAGATTTCAGTGTTATCACCAATGCTTCAAATTTTTAAAATACACAATAACCTGGTTTATACTGTATAGTTATCAATAAATCTACGAATTTTGCTTGAATGAATATTGAATTGCTTGTACTGAATACTGAATATTACTTCTTCTTCAACTAGCAATATTTCTTCCAGAATGTGGTAAATTAGCCTAACAGTACAATTTTTATGGTTACAAAACATGAATATAGAATGTTCAATCACAAGTGTGCATTTATCAGCATTTCGTGAGTCAGAACTATCTGTTTTATAAGAAAGATTTCATAATAGTGTACTTCTTCAGTGCCAATAACCTATTTCCAGTGAACCCACATTCCCTTAACTCAAATAAACCCCTTAAACCCAGATGTGACTAAAATAATGTTAAAATATCACCCACACGCACACTCAGAGTGGTTTGCATCTAGTCTGAAAGGTTAATCACAGCAGATAGCGTCCAAAAGAAAAATTAGATTTGTATTCCCAAGCAGAATGACTCATAATAAGCGATATGTTGTGTGTGTGTGTGTGTTTCAGTGTAAACACCTGTTTTGCTCTCTGTATCCTCAGCTGATTTGGACCGTGGTTTAATAAATCAAATGGAAATACAATAATATACGGGTGCAGAGCTTTTCTCGTCCAGAAAGGTCAGCTCTGAGATTAATTATACTGTGAAGAAGACCTTAATGATGGAATATTTCGCAGTGACACAACCCTGCATTTATGATCCCCAAAACTCACTCCAAATCTGTCCTTTTACTATCGCACTTTTGTCTTCCAGCATGCAGTAGGAAATATTATACAAAATGAGACTGGATAAAGATGAAAAAATTTGACCAAAATTTCTCGGTGTGGATACAAAACAAGTAAATGACTTCAAAACAGCTCCCTTCAATGTCTGACTTGTATAATAATTACCAAATTACCAAAATAATTTACCAAATATACCTGATGTAGGTTTCCAGCTGCTGAAGAGTTTGTGGTCATCTGGACTGCAGGCAGACCGATTCAGCACCTGACTCTTCTGCCAGGAAGTCATACTGTTGTAATAGTGTGTGGTTTTGCAATGTCCTGCTGAAATACGCAAGGCCTTTCCTGAAATAGACGTCGTCTGGAGGGGAAAATATGTTGCTCTAAAACCTTTCTATACCTTTCAGCATTCATAGTGCCTTCAAAAACATGCAAGCTGCCCATACCATATGCACTTTAGCACCTCTGTACCATCAGAGATACTGGCTTTTGAACTGAATTCTGATAACACACTGGAAGGTCTCCCTCCTCTTTAGCCCAGAGAACATGGTGTCAGTGATTTCCAACACAGATGTCAAATATGGATTTTTTTCCACTTGGCCCACAGGACACAAAAGCGCTTCTGGACCAGGTTCATATATGGCTTCCTTTTTTCATAATAGAGACTGGCATCTGCAGATGGCACGGCGGATTGTGTTTACCGACAGTGGTTTCTGAAAGTATTCCTGGGCCCATTTAGTAACGTCAAGGACAGAATCATGCTGATGAGTGATACAGTGTTGTCTGAGGGTTCGAAGACCATGGGCATCCAACAAAGGTCTTCAGCCTTGTCCCTTAAGCCTGAGATACACTGCATATTTTCAGCTGTCGCAGATGAAAGATGGGCATCGTGAAACAATGGTGGCCAATCAGAAATCGCTGCGATTGTTTCATAATGTCAATCTTTCATCTGTGACAGGCCTAAATCGTGCAGTGTGTTTCGGGTTTTACTCGCAGAGATATCTCCAGTCTGATTGGCCAAATTTTCCTTTGAGCCAGCCTTTGCTCCTGAGGGCAGTGATGGGAAATGACCGCTTGTCTCTGGGACAATGACAGCATCATCAACTACACACTTATATTTCAGCTTTAGAATGAAAAGACAAGCAGGACTTGTCTCGTCTGGTTCTTTGTCAAAATTTACATTTGCATTTATTCATTTAGGAGATGCTTTTATCCACAGCGACATACAAATGAGGGAAAACAAGTCATTTATCATAAAGGAGCCGAAAATATTAGCAATGGCACCATAGTGGATTTCAAGAGTAAATCAGAAAAGCATTAAAGTAAAGCCGCAGAAGATAGGGAAGGACATTTTAATAGAAAAAGTGCCTTTATTTACGGTTATGAATTAGTTGAACGCACAGAAAGGATCAATAAAACAAACCTGTTTTAAATGCTCAAAAACTTTAATGCTTTTTTTTTTTTTTTAATTTAACCCAATTTCATGTAAAGTTTAAACTCTAACACTAACAAAAAGTACCATATTGTAGTTTTTATTTTTATATTTTAGTGAAAGATTTAGTAATTTTGTTACTTTGTCATTTTTAGTTTTTATATTTATTTATGTTTTTTATTTTAGTTTTAGTTTTTAATTACTTTAGAATGATTAATCAAAATGAAAATGAGAAATGTTTCCTTGGCATCTAACGGAAATAAAAGTAATATTATTAAAATAAAATTCACATACATTATTTCATCACAATATTTAAAATATTTCGTTTAAATTTTAAGTACTAATTTAACTAGAATGTTGATCAAATTATTTCAAGATTATTAGTTTTAATAATCCTCGCCACTTTACATTTTGCAAAGGCGTGCTTATTATTTTCATGGATTAGAGCAAACAAATGTCTATTATACATCCATGTTTTTATTTTAGTCATTTGGAAATCCAAAAATCAATTATACTTTTAATTCTAGGTTAATTGGTATTTTTTTCTTCAAGCATGAAGTTTAATCCATACTTATTATCTTTCAGTCAAACGTTGACATAATTTTAACTTGCCAAAAATTTGATTCGTATTTTCTCACAGCACAATATTCAAATTTCACAGCATTCAATCACATTTTATGGTTTAAATTTGTTAAATGGATAAAATAATAAGCTGTTAGGAAGCAGCATTATTGCATTTCAAATCATGACCAGAATCATCAGGAAAAAGAAAGTCAAAGATTAGTTTTGTGTTCTGAAAACAGACATTGTTATGAGCCCAGACAAAAGTGGGCACGTTATTTAAATGTTCTGCAATGGATGAGATATTTTGTCTGGGGAGATGCTAATTCAGATTCCAGCAAGTATTTGAGGTAATTGTGTTTAGTTTTTAGCTCTGTTTTCTATCTGTGAATCACGTTAGACAGTGAGTTATTGGTAAATAAAGCCTCAGTGTAGTTGTGTGGAAACCTCCTCTCTGAGATCTTCATCTGTTGACCTGACGTGATTTCAGAAACGCTCATTTGCATGAAACTGCAAAGTACTACAAAAACATTACTGTCTAAAAATTGATCTTACAAAATGCATTGATTTTACACAGAGAACTGTAGATAAAACTGCACGGGAAGCAAAAGGGAGTCAACAGAAAAGCTCTCTGGTGCCATCTAGCCCAAAAAAAAAAAAAAACTAAACAGCTTGAGAAGTGTCTGGTCTCCATTTTGTGTCTTCATCAGACCACACTACTAATGTAAGCTGTGCCAGCTGACCAGATTTAAAAACAAACTCAAGATCATATTTAGCGTCTTAATGAATTCATGAGAGAAAAATGGATGTTATGAAGAAATTCTGATGTGCCGTGACCACAATATGTCATAATGGCTATTAAACTGCCATGGTGCAGTCCTCTATGTAGCTTACACTACTGTTCAAAGAAGTGAAGGCTGCATAGAATTGATTAGAAGCGACAGTAAAAACATTTAAATTTAAAATAAATGTCATTTTGACCTTTCTATTAAATAAACAATGTTTCCTCATTAATACAGATCAGCACGAAGTGTCTTCAACATTAATAAAATACTTCTTGAGCAACAAATCAGCATATCAGAAAGCTTCTGAAAGATCGTGTGACGCTGAAAACTAACGGTGCTGAAAATTCAGCACTCATCATAAAAAATTAAGTTTTAAAATATGTTCAAATAGACAACACTTAAACTATAAAAATATTTCACAATATTACTGTATTTTTTATCTAATAAATACAAACATTTGAATAATATTGTATAACCTAGTTGAAATATGCATTGGGAATTGGATCCCACAATGCAACGTCATTAACCTGACAACCCAAAAGTTTAACATTATTATGTGATAAGATTTTACACTATTTTCTTTTGGATGAAATGAGATATTGCAAAGAAAGACACAAACTGGACAACATTTGCTAATAATAGCATGCAAGTTAGGTCATGTGCCAGTTCTGAAGAACTTTACTCCCTTTACAAAAACAAATAAAGTTTAAAAATATACAAAGGCTTTATTCAACCATTTAAATATGTACAATTTCTGTGACAAGACAGACAGTAACTGATTATTTCATCAATAAAACATTCACAGTTTTTATAAAAATCTTATAAAACAACATTTACAATACTGAAGAGGCTGTTTAACCTCCTTAAGTCTCTTTTTTTTGGTGCAGAGAATGATTGTAGTTTTTCACTTTGTGCGGCAGCCACAAATGTGGCCAAATTCACTTCACATTTAGGAAGATGATAAAACATTCACATTTTTAAAAGGCTTTTGAAACAATTAAGATCCTTAAAAGGCAGTATTAAAAAAAAAAAAAGTTTTCCCCATGTGGTGCTCAGAGGCGACGGATGTTTCGTTTGCTTCGAGCAGAGCCGGCGAGGAGGTGTGTTTTTTGAGAAGTGGAGAAGCTCCGGACGGTATTGCGGCACGGAGCGGAGTCGTGGAATGCTGACTGACACAATGTGCAAAACTCAAACCCACAGCCGTCACGTGAGCACACGGCCCTCTTCATGGCTGCGTCGTACCGTGCTCCACCGCCACAGAGGATACACGATCGCAGAGATTCATCCTGTTTGAGCGACTGGGCAACCTAGAAGAAAACAACCCCGTTAGAATCAGTCTTGCGTGAATCAGTAAATACAGACACACTCTGGTGTTACTGGGGAGATTTCTTCTTTACCTCAAGAAACTGCTGGAAGCGACATGACTTGGATGAGTTTTGCACTCCACCCGTCTTGCACTGCAGCTTCTTAACAGCCTTGTGAACGGGCGTAGAGGCGACGGTCTGCATGCTGGAGAACACCACCCTGCTCAAGGTGAAGTCTCGTGATAGTGAGCCCGCGGAGCGACTGGAGTCCTGCAAGCAACAAAGACAAACGCTATCAGGACTGGAAAATATCAAACTAGGATTTCAAACTACAAATAAGCACTTTTCTAACCAGGGTTTTAACCAACAAATTAAGACCAAGGGAACGCAATTCAATGCTCTGTACATTTTTAGGAAGCACACATTGAGTTGCATTAACAGCTCAAAGTAGTGTAAAATAAAATAAAATAAATAACCTTAACAGATCTTTGTGTATTTGGGAAGGGAAAAAACACGTCAGTCGTCTCCTGAGAAATTACTCAACTATTTTATTACTAAACTAAGAACAAATCTGTTTAATTCAACTGAAACAAGTTTTCATACCCCATGACAAACATGTTCATTCTTAAAACAAGATCCATTTCATTTTTCAAAAAACAGGACCAATGTTCATTTGTCCATCTCCGAATAAACACTCCTTATTTTCAAGATGTTTAGATAACTCTAAAAACACTGAGGTTATTTATTGTTTTGTAGTGTATGCAGCATTTAATTTATGACATTAGAAATCTAAACATTTTGGCTCAGTTTTATACTTTGTTAAGGCCTAAATTTGATAACGAATTAACTTTTTACACCAACGGAAACCCTGTGTACACAAATATATTATATGATTCTGTACTCAACTGTAGTTCCAAACCTAACTTTCTTCCGTGGAACATAAAAGGTGGTATTTTGTAGACCGTTCGTAATCAGAAAATTTTGCATTTGTTTGGGAACTGAAACTGGTTACAAACATATCATCTTCGGTGTTCTGCACAAGAACGTCAAGTGGGTTTAAAATGACATGAGTGTCGTTCTGTAACGTCTCTTACCGTTCTCTCTGCTTCTCTGCAGCGCTGAAGGGCCACCTGATCTTCACAAATGATTTTCCTCCACGTCCGGCTCACTTTTCTACAGCTGCAAGAGACCAAAAACAAACAGTCAGTCATTCTGATTCACATCAGTGCAAGATAAAGCATCAAATCGGAACAGGGTGTTACCTCACTAAGTCGCAATCTCCCAACAGGCCCATTATCCTGGCAAGGATATGCCTCATGTCTTTCCTCAACAGGCCGCAAAGGATGTCCACAAACGGCCGTCCCATCTTCCCACCGATCACATTATGCAGTCCGAAATTCTCAGCAACTTTATCGACGACGGTCCAGTCGTAACTTCTGCTCTTTTTAAAGCTTTTAACCAGCTCTTTGCACACCTCCTCCTGAAACTTCACCACGGGCAGACAGGACGCAGAATGACACTCCACGGCCAAGGATTGAGAGGACACACTTTTCTCTTCACTCCTCTCCAGAGAGTCCAAGCCATCCACATCCCCGTGATCCACCCGGCTGTTTTGGAGGGAAAGGTAGCCACTGTCCTCGGTTAGGCCGCCGCTGCCGATAATCACCTCGTCGTCTGATGCCACCTCTAGAGAATGTCGCTTATTCTGGTGGTTTTCTTTATTGTGGGGGCCTTTGCTTCTGGTCTCCATCGGGGTGGAGACGTTGGGCGCCACGGGGGAGCGTGGGGCTGTTTTTCGTGGCGAAACCCTGTGGCCCTTCACCTCACCGAGGTCCGTTTCAGCTTTCTCCATGTGGCATAAAACCGTTGAATCGTCACTGTAGCTTGGACACTTCATATTAACGCCGTTCCAGACACAGCAAACTAGAGGAAATTAGAAATGTGACATCTTAATGTTTGTACAAATTGTTGATGCATATTATATATCAGAAGTCACGTGAGCATTTTTCATATTAGGCCAGACTACTGTGTATACAGTAATGCATAACAGGAAATGCATTAAATTGCTGACTCTCTTGATGTTTTACGTGTCTGATAACTTTCATCAATATAAAGAATTACATAACATACATAAATACACATAACGCAAATTAATCCACCCACTGTTTTAGCCTCAGACCAAAAAACATGACCCGGACTTGTCGTTTTAAGCATTAAAAGTTCAGTATTAAAACACACTAATAATGCATGTCAAAATACATACTTGTTATTCCCTAATATTCAATGCATTTAAGCGCTACCCATGTGATTTATTTGCGTTTTTCATTTTGCGCGCCTAAGTGCTTGCATTCCTGACGTGGCTAACGTTAACATCACTCGTGATACACCACATACTATCTTAAAAATACAACTTTTAATTATGTTCTTGCCTTAAAATTGCACTTTTAGTTTCTCAGAATGCTTTCCGGAATATAAATAAGTGATAAAAAAAAAAAGCAATGTTAAACCCAAATCTGAGACGATCACGTAGAGGGAAACTCAAACATGGCCGGACATCTAATATCTTTTATATTTATAATCCTCTTTAAATGCTCCTATTTTCCCGAATTTACTAAACGCAACATTTAAACGGTCTTCTCTTACCTGTAAAATATAAAAGCACTTTTATGTATCGCTCATATGTCCTTTGAGACGCGTCCTTGTCGCTGTTGCAGTAGCATTTAAGCGGTAACACAATGGTTAGTGAGTTTGGGGGAAAAAGCGCCACTTGCAAATGCATTTGAAATTTGGCGACCAAAGCTTCTGGCCAATCAGAGCGCAGGAGAATACCTTTAAACGACCGGCAGCCAATGAAACCGCTGGGCGGATCTCGAGTGACGTCAAGACGCACATACAACCAAGACGTCATCGTGCATAAAAAGCGCCACCCAATGAAAGGCGCGCTTCGGAAAAAAAGCGCCTTTTTGAAAAAAAAAAAGGCAATAAAATGGACTTTAGAAGTGTTTTGTTGTGGGTTTATCCAAGATTATATACTAAAGATTTTAAAAGCTCTCATTTAAAAAACAGGATATATTAGGGAATCCCGAGTATGCCATTTTCAGTTCTGTAAAAGTAATGAACATTTATTTATTTGGATATTTGTGTTATATTCACCTCCACATATTAATATTTCATGAGCTAGAATTTAATCTTTTGGATTTTAAATGCTACAAAATTATTTTTTACAAATCTTAAACAGTTAGAAGTCAAACTGGCTGAAAACAAAAACAAACAGCCCACCGAAAGCAGTTCACACCACTGTGCAAAAGTTCAAGAGAAAGTATAGAGTGTTTGTGAAACTCTTCAGTGAGATACACTACGCTCTTTTTACCGAGACTAAACGACTGCGCTTACGATTCAGTCTCACACCACAAAGCCAAACTTTTACAGATTTCTTTATTGCGGGCAAATAACTACTGATTCTGATCATCGTCTTCAAGAAGGTCCATAAGCGATTCCTGTTCAGAAAACTGTTGCAAAAACACAATCATCTCTTCAAGCAGTTCCTCTCCTTGTAAAAATCCATGCACGTCATGAACGGTTTTTCCAATCCTGTGATCTGTGATCCGGTCCTGAGAGAAGTTATAAGTCCTGATTTTCTCTGATCTGCCTTTGGTGCCAATCTATTACAAGACAAGTAAAATGCAGTTTATATTTACCAAATAATATCTGATATCAGACAAGTTATAATCAATGTGTCACAACCCGTTTTAATTAACCCAACACGTTTCCATCAGGTAAAACTGATATTTAAAGAAACTAAATGCAGGACCGAATTTTAGTGGATCATAAAGTTATTTCACAGATCATATTTTGCTAAAAGACTATAAAGACTTTTTAGTTTATTTACTTTCCTGTGATTGATGCATCAGTGCATGTTATTCAAAAATAATGTGCACTAAAGAATTATTCACAGTAAAGTTAGTTCAGAAAGTAAATAGGGTCAATATTGATTTCATGCTAAATTAATTTATTTTTTTAAAAAAGCAAATCAATTAACATACCTGTAGCTTTCGAGCCTGATATCTCTTACTAGTCTCCTCCTCCAGCCGGGAGCTGTAGAGTTTGGCTCGCAGTAATGTCATGGCTGTCTCTTTGTTCTTGATCTGGGAGCGTTCCTGCTGACATTCAGCCACTGTGCCTGAAATTACAATAAAACAGAGACGTCTCACTCCCAGTGACCCGTAGGACATCAGAAATGACTAGAAAAAAAAATTCAGTTCCAAAACAGTTTGGAATAATTAAGATTTTAAAATGTTTTTCATGAATCTCTTATGTCTACAAAGGCAGTATTTATCTGATCAACCATACAATCGTTCTGAAATATTATTAGAATTTTAAATAACTGTTTTATAAGAATATATGTTAAAATGCAATTTGTTCCTGTGCTGCAAAGCTGCATTTTCAGCCGCAACTACTCCGGTCCTCAGCAAACAACACTGTTTTCAACAATGTAAATAATAAGAACCATTACTAATACTGAAGGATGATGCTAAAATTCAGCTCTGCATTACAGGAATAAATTACATTTTAAAATATATTCTAATAGAAAACAGGTTTTGTAATAATATTTCACAATATAACTGTTTATTGCATTTCTGATCAAATAAATGCCTACGTGTTTGAAGATAACAGACACAACACAACAATAAGTCACTCTGGAGACCTACTGACCTGTGGGTAGATGGACGATCCTCACGGCGCTGTCGGTGGTGTTCACATGCTGTCCTCCTGCACCACTGGCTCTCTTCGTTTCGATCCTCAGATCTTTAGGGTTGATGGTAAATGAGATCTGTGTGGTTAAAGAGAAAGTGCAATACAATGTATAACCACACACCTACTAATTTTTTAATTAATTCCTGATTGTATTAAGCTATCATTCATTTCTGAACTTCTATTAGAGTTGTAGTTTTGCGTACCTCGGTGGGCTGGGGAAGTATGGCCACCGTCATGGTGCTGGTGTGTATGCGACCTTTACTCTCTGTTTTCGGGACCCTCTGGACACGATGGACTCCAGCTTCAAACTTTAACTTTTTATAGCTAAGTGGACCACTGATACTGGCTGCTGCACGTCTGATGCCCCCTAAACACACCACAAACACCACTGGAAATGAGACGCAACCAATGCAATCCCTGACACAAATGCACCCAAACAGATATTATTATTAAGCATTTATAGAGAATAGGAATAGACCGATTTATCAACCTAGTTCACTAGATGTGACCTCCAGGAGGTCGAAGCCCCAGCCATGGAAAGCAGCGAAGTTTTGATACATATCAAATATCTCTGCGGTAAAGAGCATGGCTTCCTGACCTCCGACTCCAGCGGTGACCTCTAGGACCAGGTCACTCATGTCTGATTCCTCCTCTGGGATCAGAAGAGATAAAATCTGAAACACAGAACACAGCTTTGAGTGGCTATTTTCATAACGTTTAAACTTACTACATAATAATATTGTTTTTTCAACATTTAATCTAATATTTTACTTGGTACGACTTACTAATTTGCCACTACTTATTCTACTGCCTTAATTAAATATTTAGGTTAGCATAATTTAGAATTTTATATTAAATTCATAAAATCATTACCATTACAACAAAATTAATATTATAGTGGTTTAAAAAGGTTCATCACAATTGTCCTAATATATATATATATTATCAATAATATCATGATATTTGAATTATTACCATTAAATACAATTTTAGGTATTATTACATTTTTATGTTTATACATGTACATGAAAATTTGTAACAATATATTAATTTGTATATATATATATATATATATATATATATACACAAACACACGTATACATTTTCAACAATATAAATACCATAATATTTTGTAATTGTTATATTAATTTTATATATTCATTTCTAGTACATGCACATTTACTTGATATTTATTCTACTTGATAATTTATCATATATTACACTAACAACAGAATTGAATGTATGTAATTGTTTATATTACATATGTTAATTAATGATAAAAAAAAATGTATTATTAGTATTACATATTTGTTTTATGTATTATTTCTTTTACTTCTTGCTAGTTTACTTGATAATGATAATGTGTAATAATTATAAAATAATACTACATCCATACATAAAAATATGCTTCATTTTCTTAAAATAAATAAATAAACAATTTTGGAATAAAACTGTATCATGGAAAAGTAAGATTCAGCCATAAAACCTGTAAATGTGTTATTGTCTGTATGACAGTCAATAAGGGTAATTTATTTAATAAAGCTGGCTGAAATGTTAACGAGAGCATTTCACACCTCACCTTTTGTTTGAGCTCTTGAATGGCTGCTAGACAGGCTTCCTTCTCTGACTCTGCAAGCTCATGCAATTCTGGGTCATTATCTGAAACGAGATACAAATGCAAATGAAATGCCACCCTAGAAAGCTTTCCACTTCCAGCACACCTTTCCCAGTTAATTACCCTTCAACAAGTCCTGCGTGTCCTCCAACTCCTTCTGTTTCTCCTCTAATTCTCTTCTTTTCTGGACCAAAGGCCCAAGCACAGACAGGCTAGTCCTTTTCATTCTCACATCCTCATTATTCAGTGTTTGGGACCGCAGGCATGTGTCATACTCCATTTCCTTCTTCTTCAGATAGTCATGTAAAGACTTCATGTTGAAGACCTCCTCCACAGACAGTATTTTAGTGACCATCGCAGACCGAGATGTCTGAAAGGCTCGTCGAGCGTGTGGTATTGTGCTGTTAACAGTCCTGTGAATGGCTGGACATCTGCATACTGATCCTCTAAAGACTGCTTGTGTTGTGATTGTCCTGAAGAGTGTCACATTCAGCAGCTGTCTGCCTGCACATGAAAGACCAACCACAGCCATCCCCACTCAAGCGCTCTATTTAAAGTGAGCACTTGAAGGAAATACAAGCATTTACCATATAAACGGGCTTCTTTATTTAACTTTATTGCAGCCTACAGTTGACATCTATGAACCACAACATACACATGTACTGCAGAGACCGTGTACGTAATTTCTTTTTCCGGGTAAAATATTTTTCAAAATAAAAGTCAGTAGCGTTAAAAGCACACTCGAAAAAAGAAGCTTTGACATTTGTTGGCTGAAAAGCGTTTACTTTGCCTAAAAATGTTAAATAATTAGAAAGTTCATCACGGTCAACACGGAGCACATATATGTATGTATTTACTGGACTTCCGGATGAAATTTCTTTGAAAAATTAAATTACATTTATTTAAATTAATTTATTTCATAAACATGCCGATCATTTTTTTATAATATCAAAATATGTTATTTATAATTATTTTGGAAATTAAATAATTTTTGCATAAACGCTTTTTATATAAACGATAGTTTTTTTCTAAATTGATGTTATTGTATTTCCCTGCGTTATTTTGAGGTAATCATTACAATCATGCATTTTATTTCATTTATTATATTTTTACGTATTTTATATAAATAATATGTTTATAATATTTTAAAATAATTAGTAAAATAACATTTGTTTATAATGTAGAAACGCTAGAATCAATTCCAAAAGGTGTAAAATCAATACAAGCGACAGTACCACGTGAAACCAGCAGATGGCAATATTGCCAAAAAAAATAATGAAGTTCATGTTTACAATTTAATTTATATTCTTTTTAAATAAAAGCATTTTATATAAACAATATACTGATATAATAAAAAAACTTACTCTTCCATCAGGTGTTTAAATTAGGGAGACAGAGCTGTGGGTCCCCAGGAATAAGTTTGAAAACCACTGTGTTAAGTGTCACGAATGAGACCTCTGTGGCTCTCTCCGATCAACACCAGAGGGCACCCTCACCCGAGTACTAGTTTTACCGGACTCCATTTCCCATAACACCCCGTACCTGGGTCTGATCACTCATCCAGGTGTTGCTCGTTCCCGCCTCTTTATAAGCCACGCTCTGACTTCAGCAAGACGCGAAGTCTTGTTCTTGCCCCGGCTGACAATTCTAAGCGGTTTCCCCGAACGACCTGGCCGTTCTGTGTATGACCCCGGATTGCCTGACTCTGCCGCCTGCCCTTGTGACTGTGCTGACTGATATTCTGAGTGTTTGCTGCCTGCCCCGGTGTTGTTTACGTCTCAGTCCTGCCTCTGGTATTCCTGTTTGCTGCTCTGACCATTGCCTGTTTGACCTGGTTTCCTTTAATAAAACACTGCACATGGATCCCTCTGCCTTTTCGTTACAGTAAGAGTCACAATCTAAAACAGAGCCCGTAGGTGGTTTAATTCTCACTGGGGCCATTGGCTTTGGAGCAGATTTGACATTCTGTGGCTCTGACCCACAGAGAGGGAGGAAAGTTCAGAAAAAGGTTTAATCCTCTGCAAAGTCATGCTGATTATTTAGAGGAATTATGGATCTATATGGTTCTTACATGCTTCACAGATCAAAGGCTTGGGAGTGCACAATAACACATCCAAATATATCGTAATACTTCATTTTGTTGGCGTATTAAAAGACAAATATTGAAATTCCAGAACTCAGTGTCATAATGAGTTGAGGAGGAAGGAAACCCAATCTGTGAATGTAATTAAGAGATTATCTTTGTCTGCAAACTACTAATACATTCTTCTTCTTTTTTTTTTTTTTTACTTCTGAACAAACATTGGAGACTCACACGAACAGCTGGACACCCCTGCCAATGAAGTTTGTCTTCATATGTCAAGATGATTACTAACAATAAGTGCTTGTTCCTTTATTACACAGATGCTCTCCAGTTGCCATTGTCTTTGGCTGCATTGTTCTCTGATTAGTTCAGTTTCAGAATTCCTTTGTGTACGTACATAACCCACACACACCCACAAACATCTGAGTTTAAGTCCTGAGAACATAAAAGTCGTATTCAAATTTACAAGAGGCACCCTTTTTTATTTTGTACTTTTTAGAAAGCTCTTATTTATACCATATGTAAACTGTCATTATTTTAGATAGTGCACCTAAAATATTTACTACTGTGTTCATAATTTTCATAACTGTTTATTTGTGCATGATGGACAGGCTTGGAAAGTCATGCCATATTTGCTTGAATTGAATTTTATGAGATTATCTGAATTGAAAGGCTATTAGGAATAAGTGTACATTTCTGTAATATTTTATACACTTGTTGTACGTTATACTGCGTGAACTGCAAAAAACAAAAAGGTTTTTAAAAATGATTTCTCAATCGCACCACCAAAACACATTCACGTGCATTTAATAAAAGAAAATATGCCTGTTTTATTAAATACACATTTCATGCTTAATATATACAATTCATATTTTGCTAATATATATTACTCTATATAGCTTTTTATGATTATTTTTGTTTTTTAAATAATAACGTGAGTGTATAAAATATTTGATTTCAAAAACTGGGAAACATATTATTTTTAAACAGTTATTCATTCATTTAAATGTGAATCACTTAAGCCTCATACACAGGCCTAGATAGTCTTGTGTAATATATTGTTGAAAAGCTCTTAACTAGCTTACACATTCAACTTTTGGTTTGTGCCTTCAACAAATATTTATTTAGAGCAAGTGTTCTCAAGTCAAACGAGCTCAAACACAACAAATCACGAGGCACAGATTTTGAGAATGCCTCAATCCCAATGTTCATATATCCGTCCTAAATTCTGTGTGATAGGCTATTAGTGTTTTTCTGTGCTACTATATAGGGCAGGAAAGGTGAGTAGTATGCACTTTGGGATGCAGCGACTTCACATGCTGCTTTGCTAAAGTTAAAGTTTATCCGGGAACCGAAGTCAGGAAGGTCAACCAATAGGAGATATGATGGGTGGGTTTAGACGATGGCCAATCACGGACCGTTTCACAGCGGGAGCGCGCTTGGATTGGATTGATTGATTAGATTGACAGCTGCTCTAGCGTTTACCATTCGCCACAGAATAGCTTTTTTTATTTACACATGCAGATACTTTATGTTCAAGCATTCGAGCTATTATTTTCACGTATGCGGGATTTTTCTTCTTTCCCACAAAACAATTTTGATTTGCCGGTCCAGCCGTCATACTGAAGTCCACAAACACAGATTGTTACAGATTTGTTACATTTGTCTCTTTAAGGACCCAAAAAAGTAATGACGTGGTTCTGACATGTTTTATTCCAAAAGGATAACCGTATAAGCACGGGCCGCTTAATCAGCCGAAATCTACTGACAAGAGAGCCTTTCATTCAGAGGAATTTAGAGCCAGTTCACGCAGCGTAACGGCGCAGGAATCACATTCACTACGAACGAGTCCAGAGCTGTGACCGCTGTGAAACACTGCCCACTAACATGCAGGATATGCAGGAAAACGCGTCGGAGAACGCCAAAAAACACCGGCCAAGTTTATGAATGTAAGTAACTCGTTCGTCAATTAAAGCTGAGCTGACGGTGTAATCCAGCGGAATGCAGCAGACGCACACTGCGTCACATCACGAGAATGAATTACTAGTGTACTGCGTTAGTGCACAGTGTAAACCTCTGCCGTTTTATATGCATATCATTTAAATAAATAAAAAAAAAAAATCCATAATTTAAATATTATTTCTCTCTCGCTCTCTCTAAAATCGTATAAATATGTTGTACTAGTAATAATATCAATTATGTATTTAATTTACAGCTTTATCCATCCAACATAATGTATATAAAATATTAGACTACTACAGTGTAATTATAAGTTATAGCGTCTGCAAAATGTAAAAACTCCTCTAATTTATAATAATTTATAATAAAATTATTTTTAATATATTTATGACCATATAATTAATTAATTTTAATGTAGTGCTGTCAAACGATTAATCACATCCAAAATAAACGTTTTTGTTTACATAATATATGTGTATGTACTGTGTATTTATTATGTGTGTGTATATATATATATATATATACAAACACACATGCATGTATATATTTAAGAAAAATATGTAATGCTTATATATTAAATATATTTATTTATAATGTATTATATTATTATATGAATATAAATATATACATGTAAATATGTGTGTGCTTTTATATATATACATAATAAATATTCACTGCACACACACACATATATTATGTAAACAAAACTTTCATTTTGGATGCGATTAACCGCTTTACAGAACTAATTTCATTTAAACGATGATTTGTTTTTAAATGGTTTAAATTAAATGTATAATATTGCATATCAAAATTAAAGAAGACCAGAAAATCATAAGAAATAAATATTATTCTTTATTATATTTATTTTACATAATTTTAATTAAATTAATTATAAATGAATAAATTGTGTAAAGACTGTAGCGGTAGTGTTCTGTCAACTTTTGAATAAATTAACTGACCCA
>JAUMHE010000062.1:20080812-20114848 GCA_032359235.1 Enteromius mattozi | reverse complement strand
GTCTGTTGGGTTTAAATGGAGGGTCATAAGACTAACCTAAAAAGACGTGAACTGTTGTGATTCTCAGGAGAATTGGTCTAGAGGGCAAAAGTCATGTGATGTATTGACGTTAGTCTTAATGCTGTTATTCTAGCTGTATTTGTGACTAATTTGCAGCTTGGTTCTGCATGTGATTTTACTGCTGAGACTGCATTTGCAAGACTTTACCTCTACATTTTTGTCTTATCTACATCAAAACTCAAAACAATTCTTCCTTTCCCATCTTCTATTCCCAAACTGCATAGAGTAGAACAGATACGAAGCTTTAGTTTAGGTTTTCCCACACAAAGGCCCTTCTGTGACAATGCTAATCAAGGAATGAAGGCTAGCAGAGAATGTGTTTAGACATGAGTTTTATAAACTGCTGTATTTGTGTTTTTGATTAAATCAAAATCAGTAACATAAAAGAATTAGTTCTCCCCAAAATTACAATTTGTTGAAGATTTACTCACTGTGAGGAGTTTGTTTCTTCATGGGAACAGATTTGGAGAAAAGTATTCCATTGCTTTGTCACCAATGGATGCTCTGCAGCGAATGGGTGCCGTCAGAATGAGAGTCCAAACAGCTGATAAAAACACCACAATAATACACACCACTTCAGTCCATCACTTAATTTCTTGTGAAAAAACTGCATGTTTGTATGAAACAAATCCAAGATACAAGATTGTTGTCAGTAATGTTTCTTTCTCCAGTGAAAAAGTTGTGTAATCTGAATTAGGAGAGAAATATGCAGGGTTTATGTATTATGGACTCATATTTTGGCTAAAAGCAATGGTTTATGCCTTAATTATGGATTTGTTTCTTACAAACATGCAGCTTTTTGGATTTGCAAGATGTTAAGTGATGGACTGTAGTGGTGTGGATTATTGTGATGTTTTTATAAGATGTTTGTACTCTCATTCTGACGGCACCCTTTCACTGCAGAGCATCCATTGGTTAGCATGCTCCCATGAAGAAACAAACTCACATATTAGATGGTCTAAAGGTGAGTAGCAAATTTTTATTTTAAGGTGAATGTAATTTTTGGATGTCTGATTTTATCAGTTGGTCCATAGGTTTTTAGGAGGATCTGTTGTCTTCTGGTTCACCAGGCTCTTAGGGCCATTCCACAGCAATATGTAACAAAGTCACATAGAGCATGGGTCACTGGGTCGGTTGAACCAGGTTTCCTCTTGTTGTCTTTGCCCGCTGTGCCTCAGGTGATAGTGGGATGAGGACAATGGGACATGGTGTGTTTTGAGTGGACGTCAGGATACTCCTCCCTCAGAAGGTTCAGCAGGAAGACCCTTTTCATGCCTGTAGATAACAATCAGGGAATGGCCCACGCTTTGCGTGCTTTCTCCTAATGCTAGTGCTGTGAAATCTGGCAGATTTACTAATCTTGTACGAGAAAACACAGCTTGACAATGCTTTGGTTCCAGCTGTTTTCTTTTGTACTGTCTTTCTGGATTCTGTCAGATTTTATAAACACCTGTCTAGGACTATTAGTCAAGTCACATTTCGGTGCAAGTGAATGCAAAATAAATGCAGTAATTAAAGCCACCTCCATTTATTTAAAATAGTTTGATTTCAAGCTACAAAATAAATCTGGGGTACAAAAAGTACCAAAGAACATAAATCAAATAACTATTAATGTGGCAGACAGCAACCAGGCACTACACATTTTAGACTACAAATTTCACCAATCAAAGCATACACTTTTAAAAAGTTTTTTTATTGGGATGGCTCCATGAATAACATTTAACATCCATAGAACTTTTCCACTCCACAAAATGTGGAAAGGTGCAAAAGGAATTTTTAAAATGAAAAATGAAATGCTAAGAAAAGTGTTTGCTAAAGGCCAGTTCACACCGCACAGACAAACATCAACAAACTCCAACAAACTAGTCTGTTGGAGTTTGTTGGATCAGTGTGTTACCCCTGTTAGGTGTTGGTTGGTTTGTTTTCATTCAAATGACAGCAACCACGGCTTCACCCACAGCCTCTTTTGTTTTATTCACTGTCTTTTCGTGTAACAAGAGTAAAATTTGGATTGTGGATATAGGATTGTCCGTTATAGGATCCATCCATTTTTCTACCAGTCAGTGAGAGTTGGTGTTGTGTAGAGTCTGTTGGGGCAGTGTAAATATGACTCTTATTTTTCATAAGATTCTAAATCCAACAGTCAACTTGTTTGTTGGCGTTTGTCTTTGTGGTGTGAATTGGCCTTAAAAGGCTGTTTGGAGAACAAAACAGTTCTTCTAAGCCAGCCAGGAGCGGTTCTAGTGTGGATATCCGGGGCTTAGCCCATGAGACATCCATACCTGTCAGAATACACTTAAAGAATATAGAATATATTTAAAAGTCACATTGGCTAATAAAATAATAATAATGAGAAGTAATATTTTATTTTAGGGCTAGGCGATATACATCGAGCGATATATTATGCGCATCTCATCAGTAAAACCTGTTCTTTGATCAGCGGTAAATCTCCATCAGCTGTTTTCAAATGGAGAGCCAGTTAAAGCACAGATCGGTAGATCACTTGCATTAACCATGGTTTTGCCACCAACATTTTTACCATGGTATTTGTAGCACAACAGTGATAATAAAACCATTGTTAATTTTCATAAGTCCAGTTTTGTGGCAAAGTCCAGATCTGAATCAAATGATTCAAGATACATGCTATTAAAAGATTCATGAACCTAAATAATAAACAGTTCACAGTATGAATGCTTTTTTACATTTTCTCAAGAAAATTTAATAGGCTTTGTGATTGATTGCCAAGGCGTTGCTATTTATCAAAACATGTTTATATAAGGCTATATCTAATATTTAAATAATAAACCTATTATAACCAAATTCAAATCCAAAGCAGAGTCCTCTGAGCTGACAGAAGTTGAGAGGTGACTGAGCAGCTCTGATTTTATTTCACATGCTACAGAGATTGCTGCAGTGCCATGTGCTCAGCTCCTGTTCCTCCGTCCTGCCAGGTATGTGACATACTGCACACAGATTTAATGTGCCTTGGGGCACATAAGTGCTCCCGAACAAAGCTTCGTGACACAGAATATATATGTGTGTATGTATTCATATCTCTGTATTTTTAAGAAGTAATTCACGCAAAATGTGTAATTATTTGCTAACCCTTGTACAAGTGGACTTTTGCTTTTTAAAAGGGATTTTTAACTATCTGGAACATTTTACTGATTGAATTTAGTTATCTTTTTCCCAGCATTTCTCTTTCCAGATCAACTGATCTTGAAAAAAAATCTTATTTTCTAAAGATGATGACTCACATTTACCCTTACCCTTCTATTTTCTTTCTTATCAATTACTTGTTTTTAACAGATTTATTTCATCCAAAGCGACTTGAATTCCGGAACACTCTTCCTGAAGAAAACAGAGCTTATGACCCAGATCAACAGTATAGTGTTGACACTTCATGCACCCTTCACTTTCTGGATGGTTAGGACATATGTTTGAATGGAGGCAGTGTTGTGGTGAAAGCTCTTGGACGTCAGTCTAAATGTTGCCAGGTTGTAGCACTCATTTAAAAGCCGATAACGGTTGTTATTCTATGTTAAGTGCTCGTTTGTAGTTTTTGTCCTCTTCCCTCCCCTTCCATTTTTTCTTTTTGGGATGTTTACTTGTTAAACTTCACGTCCATGGAGAGACTGTCTCACTCCAACCACGACTGCTTTTAGACTAGACAGGGTGTAGGTGGAAACGGTCAGACTGTAAGTGCAAACAGAATCTAACCACACGGTTATATTCAAGCGGCAGCCCATAAGAATACAACACACTTGCCAGTTCTATTTTAAACATAAAATTCATCCGACACAGAACCCAACCTTGTCGTAAACAAGTCAGAACAAGACAAAATACATTCAAAGTGCTTCGAAAATGAACATCGCCTTGTTTACTGGACTTATGTGTTGATTTGATTATGATTTTATTAAAAGTATGCCTATAAATCGGTATTTGATTAACATTAAGTCTTTTGGAGGTTCAATGATTATGAGGACGGACACTTTTTCTTTACAATCCATTGAGGAATCATGTAAATGGAAAAAAAAGTCAATTTTGATTTGATTTTATATATATATATTTTCTGAATTCTTAGTTTAAATCTTGCAGTACTAATGTTGTTTCCACCACAGGTTAAAAATATAATAAAAAAGGTATTTTTTATCTCAGTTTAGACATTTTCTGGCAATTCAATTCTGAGAATAAAATTCTGAAATTCAAGACATAAATTCAGAATTGTAAGATATATTTCTGATGTAATACAGTTTCGCGCAATTCAGATTTTTCCTCCGAAAACTGCTCCAAAAATCTATTGTTGATGCCTATAAGATACTTCCATGAATATATCACTTATTTTTCTTTATTCGTTCACTTTTAAGACAAACAAAAGAATAAATGATAATGCTTGGAAAACCTGAATATATTTAGTGCCACCAACGCAGAGATAAACAACAGCAAACTTGTTCAGCACATGAAAGTGTCACTTCTAATTATTCATTCAGCTGCAGTTATACCTGAGCTTTAAACAAAACTGTAGATATCACATGTCCTTGGAAATGCGATGAAGACATCCAGTTGTCATTACTCTTCAGGAACCTCTGCATGGCTGTGCTCTGATGAGTTTTCAGCTCATGTGAGTTTGACAGCAGACCCTCATTCCTCTGCGTGTGAAATCTCACATGGAAGGTGTGCATCTCCTCACTAACAGAACTACAGATGTCTGTCATTGTCAACAGACAAGGCAAAGTGCAAATTTCTAGTCACATGCTTTAGACTAGACTAGAGGATGTTATATTTGTCCATGAAGGATTGTGGTACCTCATGACTGTACAGTGTATGTACAGTTTTTTCTTTATGAATGAATGAATTTTACATTTCTTAAGAAAACTAATTTGAAGCTTTGTCAAGAGTCCACATTTTTTTTTTATTTGTATATGAAACAAACGTTTTTAGTTCGACCATGATGTAGGTTAACGCAGCAATTTTGTTGTTATTGAAAAGGTAAAGATCAAGATCTAGTTTTATTAAACTGCGATAAAGCCTAGTTGTTCGAGCCATAGTTATCATCATCATCATCATCATCATCAGTTGTGTGAACGAGACAGTCCCTCCTCTCACTCTCGTGTCTTTCTTTGTGTAAAACTCTCCCAGACTCCGCATTCATTCTCTTCTACTCATGAAGGTAGGGTCGTTTATACCACAGTACTTTACTCATACCTCGTGTAACTTACTTTTCTGAAGTGGCCTTTTATCGCGCGCGTTACTCTTGTGATACTTCGCGTTTGAAACTGTAGCTGTTTTCGAAAATCGATGGTCAACTTTTGAGCAAACTGTGTTCTGTGGTGTGTTTTTTTGGTACCAATTGGTCAAGCACGTGAATTTGTGCCGCGCTGTGTTTTATATTAACTTAGCATGCGAGAGCAGGTTAAATTTGGCGCGGAACAATTTTACAAACGTTTAGAAAGTTTTATTAGCTAAACACCCGGCGTAGTTATTATAGCTAATTTCTCTTTGGTATTTGTAAATATGTGTTGATTCAGTTTGTGAATATGTCAAATCTATGTCAAAAAATGTTACTTTTGTTTGTTGGCCACCACGTGGGTTAACACGCGGCGCGAGTCACTTAACGATAAACTTTGTATCACTTTATTTTAATAGCGTAACTTTGTGGATGTATGGTATGAATGCATTGAGTGAAATGTGACTTGAATATACATAGAGGCAGGTGAATTACGCTGTGATGTTTGCTTGACAGTTTTTTATCAAACTCGCGGTTTTTTTTGGCGCATATATATATGCTTGGGTACTACGTAATCATCCTCGTCAGAACGCTTTGGGTAGAACCCCGTGGTTTACCATGTGCCCATTATTGTCTGGCTTAGTTACTGTTACTAGTAAAGAACAGCTGAAATCTGTAGCTACACTGGCAGTCTTTTTCACCCCTAAAATATTTGGACAGTTAGAATACTTGTTAATTCAAAATGAATATAATTTGAATAACTCTAAACCCCTAGAGTCTTGTACGTTAATAGTTCAAAGTTACTAGAAGCTTATCAACTCCAAAAAGGACAAAAGCAACATACAAGTAGTAAACACAGCTCATGTGCTCAATGGAGACTAAACTTTATACAAAGTGGTATTTGCTACTATCTGATGATAAATATTGTTTGGATTGGTTATGTTTACAATGAAATTGCCTAGTTTAAATCACTGTTTTGCTTTCTGTGGGGTTTAGTTTTAGTTTAGAGTTTGAAGTGTCACGATGCTGATCCAAATGCTTGTGGCTTGGATGCACTTCTCATGCTCTTTGGATGAAATTCATGTGAGCTTTATCATGGGCAGAGACAGTGAGGTCTCAGTGAGATCCTAATGTAACTCATGTGTTGCGTATATATATCGCGTGCAACACTTGGGCGTAAAACTGCTGAAATCTAGGTGGGTTTCCAATGTGGTATTTTGTGCAGCTGTCACCGCACGCACAACTTGCAGAGTATTCTGCAAGCACAGTCTGTTAGCGTCCATGTTATTCCAAATGACTAATTGTTTGTTTTATTATAATCTTGTCATCAGAATGCATTACCTCAAAAACAACTTTTCCTTTTTTTCTGACATCACAAAGGCGACTTCCAACGCATCTAACTATCTGGCTACGTTCTGGACTCTAGCTAACACTTCGATTTCACAACCCTTTCCTAAGTTTTTCGATAGGTGGTTTCAGTGTTATTTGAAGTAGTTTAAAGCTAAACTAGATTTGGGGATTTCAAGAGGTTGGAGTGGTTTTATAGAGTTTTGATTTTACAGAAATAAGCTGACATGTTTCAATATGTCAGTCCAGTTTTTGCCTTAACATGGCAGAAAGTCAAACTCTCATGCTTTTGTAAATATTTCCTTGAGGATGAGAATAGAGGACAAATTAAATGGTCTCATGCTCCAACTAATTGTGAGTTTCTTTCTCGTGAATGATATGCAAGTAGGGAAAACAGGCCTGCCACTCAGCTGCCTCACAGCACTTTAAGAATGAGTCAGGGAAAATAAATGTAATCATGGCCTGCTGTTCTTCTGTGACAGCACTAAACCCATGGGGGTTTTTGCATTAGCATATTGCCCGCCCACTTGCTGGTCTTTTCACCTTGGTCTGAAAGAAAATGCTAATTAATAATTTGCCACTAGGTGCTGCTTTAAGAGCATTAAAAGCTAACAAACATTGCTTTAAATGAAATCTACCAATGACCGGAGGAGTTTGGAAAAACAAATCGCTGAATGAATCGTTTGGGAGTCCTTGAACAAATAAGGTAAAAATAAATGCATATTATAAGAACGTGAAAGTGTTTTTTGACCTTGGCTTGCATGCATTTCAACCTGTTGTTTGGCACTCCTAAAATCAAAATAGGAACCTTTCATTACCCATAATAGGGGCACTTTAAAAATCAGGTTTTCAGTAATTCCATATAGAAGAACCCTTTTTGGGTTTCCCAAAGAACCTCTCAGCTGTGTGAAGAACATTTTAATAACATTTAAACAAACCCTTTTTCCAAAAAAAATTAAGTGTGTATCACTAATATCGCCCATTTATACTTTATAGTGGAAAAAGTTCATTAAAATAATCTTCACAATGAGAAAAAATGGTTATTTAAAGAAACAATTTTTATTCTAATATTCCACTACAGTAAAGAAATAACGTAATTTCATAAATAATTTCATAACGTTTGGTTCTGTCAATGGTTCTTGAATGTTTCCGGTTCTATAAGAGGAATAATTGAGCTGAACCTTTTAAAAGTTGTCCACCCGTCTCCTTGTTCTTGTGTTGTGGAAATAGGCCGCTTGAATTGGTTCACACGGCCTCTTGAATCTGTTCTGATCTTGGGTGCCTTCTGATATTCTCAGGTTACAGCTCCTGTCACGAGGTCCGCTCAAGGCACCCCAACAGACTATTTCAGGACCTGAAGCTTTGTTGTGAAACATTGAGGCCCTGAGGGAACTTTTAGAAGCCCAGTCCCAGGAAGCCGTGTGTCCTTGGGTGTGTTTTTCAGGACGTGGGAGGTGTATTGTAGGTTGCTGGGATTAATTTGTGGAGTGCAGCTTTGACAGTGTGCGCATTGGCAAGGTTTAGATGACCTCTTTCAGATTTGGCGCATGAGCTGCTCTGGAAGTGATTGTACACTGTAAATCAGAGATGTTTTTGGCAGGTTTGGAAATATTTAATGGGAATGGTTGTTCACAAATAGAAGGGTTTTAATAAATAAAGACGGATGTCTATTAAACATTACTGTGTGTATGAATACAAATTTTAAATGTAAAAAAAAAAAAAAAGGCTATATAATGTATTAATAAATTTATAAAATATAAAAAAGTGTATATATAAATGCATATACTCCTTCAGAATATTTAGAAAGTTGTAATAGTATTTCATTTTAATATATTGTTGTGGAAATAAATGAGGCTTTTTGAGTTTAAGAGAGACTCCTATTAAAAACATAAAACAATTGTACCAACCCCATACTTTTGAATCTTAATATACACATTAATTTTTTCATTTGGTGAAATTGCATTAATGCCATTTTTGTGTGTGTTTAGTGCGCTTTATCAAGTGTTATTTCTTTTTGAAATAAACTGCTATAAACCCATGTTATATGAATGTAGTTCTGTTGTGTTACTGCATCAGGTTTTGTTGATATATCCATCCATTCCTGGAGTTCCACAGAATCTCTCAGGCCTGCCAACCCTAGTACAGAGAAGTCAAGGTTAAGATGCTTCATTAGCTTTCAGTCATCAGCAAACCACTGCTCCCGCTAGATTAATGATCTCCTGATTGCATTATGGATGGTGTCTTGACTTGGTTTAAGTGGTGGTTTGATTAATATTGTTGTCTTATGACCGCATAAAGTGCATGTATTTGTCAGAGATTATAATTTTTTAGATAGTAGTTTGGACATGTGATCACAAGAGTTAGGTCAGTCCGACTCCAGTCAGATTCTCTCAGCGTGACTGAGATTTCCAATGGTTGTAATGCAATTTGGTCAAATCACATCAATTGTGTAAATTGGTTGATTTTAAAGGTATTGCGCTACAGCCTGGTTCAGTCATGATGAGGTGGAGTGGTGGAGCTGTAATACTAGTTAAGAGAGATTTATTTAATGTTTTTATAGAGAAATCATCATAGTTGATTTAATGATTCATGTTTTCAAATTCGTAGTGTTTTCTGTCTATGCATCTTGTAAGTGCATTAACCTGTTTGCTGTAACCTGATTACTTAAATTACTGTGCATAGTGAAGTTAACTCCAGAATAGAATGGCAGGAAAAAGAGCTCATGTTTTAGTTTCTTGGAAAATACTGATTACCTTACCATAGCATGTCAACCTGTTTACCATAACCTGATTACTGAAATTACTGTGGAGATTTTATGCAGCAAAATTACTTGTATTTCCAGAAGAGAATAGCATGAGAAAAGAAAGGACATTTCTTAGATTCTTTGAAAAATACTGATTATTAAACACAATTTCAGTTGATGTGAAGAAACCTATTTCTTACCGTTTTAAGAACAACACAGTATGAAATGCAACTTTGAACTTTAATTAAAATGAATCTTCTCTCCATGAAGCATCATAAATAATGATTAATTATATGGCATCCTATGTTTTGACCTCCTGTCGGCCAATAAATCTCTTCACTGAGAGGTCTGTCTTGTATATCGTGACAGCTGTTTGAATGAAAGATACTTAAGTGTGATCTGTGTGTACAGAAACATTAGGAAGTGTGTTTATGCGACTGCTGAAAGTATGCTAGTGTCAGTTTTAAACTGTCAAGTTAAACTGTAAAATGTGCCATAAAAATACACAAAAAAATTGAATTCACATCATCGGTATGAATATTAATGAAAATAATTCCAGCAAGTAGGAACACTGAGGCTTTCTGTTTTGGAGATTATTAGTTTCTCATTCTCTGTTTATTTATGTTTTCAAAGAATTGAAGGATTAATCAATATTTCGCCCTTTCTTGAGTGCCAAGGATTTTGTGATTCGTTTCTTGAGGGTTGGATATTTTTCTCAAATCCAGACAAGCTGTCGCTTGAGCTCAGGAAATGAATTTTTTTGTTGTTATATGAACCCTACACCCGAGGCTTAATAAAGCAAAATATGTGATATATTTAAAATATTGTTTTAGTGATTTAGGCTAATTGCAAGCACATGGAAAAATGGCACAAAAATATTAACATTGATTTAGATATTACAGTGTGTTTGTGTTATTGCTGCCAGAATATCCATTAACAGCATATTTTTGACCAGAGTGAAATAATGATAGATGCTTACATGGTGCATACTGAGGCCTACAGTGACCTCCGAAAGCATTTGGACATTTAGTCTTTCTTAAAAATATCATTAGCGAATCAGTAGCTCTGGTTTTAGAGAAACACAGCACAAGCATACTTTTCAAGCTAATCATTTCACTAAAATTGGGTTTGAAATGAGAAAACAATAGATCTGTGGCGTTGTGGTTCATTATCACTGAATTATGATTTTTGATTTCAGATTTGATGCCAGATTCTAAAACAAATCAGTGACAGATCCTCCAGACAGACACAATGACAGCCACCAATGCTCCACGAGACAGGTAAATGTTTAAGAGTAACTTTCTCATAATTTGAACCAAATGCTCCGTAATAAAACTGCATGTGAATAACGTGACATGTCTTCCAGGTATAATGCTGTATGGATCATATTCTTCATTCTGGGCCTGGGAACTCTGCTACCATGGAATTTCTTCATGACCGCTACCATGGTAACAGTTGTCTCATTGAAACCACTGCTAATGACAAACTTTAATGGCATATTATTAGATAAATCCATCATCTTGTGAATTCTATTGGATTTGGAGGGCTCATTCTCCCCAAAGGGTTTTGGTTATCTAAAATTAAGCAACAGTGAATATTGCTTTTAATGCATCTTTTATTTGGAGATTAAGTTTAAAACCTTTTATGTACGTAAATATTGCTTTTTGTTGCTCTATATTGTTACATTAGCGTATGATTAAATGTCAACCTTATGTTTATTTGGTGAAAACCAGGATGAGTATGAAAAAAAAAAAAAAGTTTACTGAATTTTTATCATCATTTACTCGCTTCTAGAACAAAGAAGTTAAAGAATACAATTTTCAAATTAAAATAAAAAATAAGAAAAATTAAAAACTGTACTTGAAAAGAAAACAGGATGATTTTGAATAGCATAATAGTATAGTTGTGTTAGGATGAGCTGAGTCTTGTATATGTATAACCTGCTTTAAGTGACGTCCTGCTTAAAGAGGAAGTAATGGAGAGCAAGCAAAAACAAAAACATGCGTGCATATGACTGGGAATATGTGGTATATGTGAAGGTGACAGTACATGTATGTGTGTTAGAATATAGGAATTCAGGAATAAAGAATACATATGTGTGGGAATGTGAATGGGTCAGAGATGAAAACGGGTTTAACCATAAAAACAGTAAGTTTAATGCTACTTTAAATTGGTGTTGTTTTTCCCAAAAATAAATATCTCACGTTTTTTCCTGATTTACATTTACCCACTAAAATGTCATTTAATGTAACAATCTTATCAGGCATATCAATTTGACACATTAAAAGAAGAATTACTTTTACCTCAAATACTAATTAGTTGTAATTTTACTTATTTATTTATTTCACGAGTTCCCACTTCCTCATTAATAACCAATATTAAGCATGTTTGGCGGACTGTCCGGGGAGCAGGCAGGGAGCCCGGTGGACCCCTGAGCCCTAAGGGATTAACCCCTAGGAGGCGAGGGCTGGGAAGAGCTTGGGGCCCAGCCTAGGTCACCGCGTGCCCCCCAGGAGGAGAGTGGAATGCCGATCTAAGTAAGGACGGATGCTGTTGGATTGTGTAATAAGGCTGGAAACCGGATGTCTCCCGACTAAGCAAGCTGAGAGCGACAGTGGCAAGGAAAAACTCCTCGGGGGAGAGAAAAACCTTGGAAGAAACCTGGCTTAGCAGGGACCAGTTCTCCTCTGGCTTCCGCTAGGCGGCGTAAGGGGAGGCGGAGGGATGCAAAGAACGAAGATGCTAGGGAGAGGAAGTTGGCGGTATATAAAGGGCAGGATTACGTTCTGATAGGGTAGTTGGGTAATAGGGAGATCGGCCGCAGCTGGTTAACATTCGAACGTGCTCCTCCCGAAATTTTAGTTAAACATCATTTATTTTTTATTTGCCACTTTCATAGGTTTTGCCCATTTGGCCAAGATCTTTTTACTTATTTAAAACATTAATCTCACTCATTTAAAACCTTATTCTTTTATATATTTTAATATGTTCAAGTCAGAATAAGCATGTTGTTTGAAGTTTTACAAAAATATTGTGTTACACTGAATGACAGTGTAACATTATTGTAACAAAACCTTTTATTCTCTGAAAAATGATTTGAAACCTTAAAAGTAGACACTTATTTAAAGTGCTTTCTACGGACATATCAATTTTGTGAATTTCTTTTGATACGGACATCTTTACGTCATTGACCCAAATACATTTCTGTGACAGTCTGAATTCACGTGTATTTTGAAGAGTAACGCGTGTATATATATATATATATATATATATATATATTTAGGCAGAAACATATAGAAAGTGTAAGTGTGTGTATGAGGGCCAGAATGAATTATGGTTTTTAAAGCCCCTCATAAAGTAACATAACTTCACAAAGTTTACCGCTCAAGCTCTCATGGTCTTCATATTGTTCTGCAGTACTTCACCGGCCGTCTGAAGGAACCACAGACAAGCAATCTGACAGCCAATGGGACAGCCAATGTGACAGCAGTGATAGACAATCGTAACGTCCTAGAGTCAAAGTTCAACAATGTGATGACGCTGTGTGCCATGGTACCGCTGCTCATTTTCACCTGCCTCAACTCCTTCATCCACCAGAGGTGAGATGAGTGCTGTATTTCATATGAGAGGGGTATAGAATAAAACCCCTGCATAATTAACACATTCATTTAAAAGATATAGTATGGCTTTATTAAACACACAACTAAAATTACCCAACTAGGCTTGAAGCTGAAATTTTGTTCTGGTTGATATTAAGACTCTTTACAAATGTGATGGCTCAATTAAAACCTAAGCTAAATCTTGGTCAGTGATAAAGACGAGAAGCAAATATTATAATTAAAACTACAGTTTAATTGATGAGCTGGACCAAATAGTGAAGGAAATGCATTCCTCACGACTCACTCCTGTGTGTTATTTTACAGGTTTGTCGACTTTACCATTTTTCTAAAATGTAAAAAAATGCTGAGGTATTGTGTAACTTGGCATGAATCTCATATTAGCTGCTGTCCGAACAGTATCTCAGGAGAGCTGATCTTGATGTTGTTTTTTCAAGGATTTCTCAGAAGCTGAGGATCTCAGGAAGTCTGTCTGTCATTTTTGTGGTGTTTCTCATCACGGCCGCGCTGGTGAAGGTGGAGATGGAGCCCCTGCCATTCTTTGCATTTACTATGATCAAAATCATCTGCATCAACTGTGAGTGTGGTCATCATCATCTGCAGTGTGTCTATTCCAGGCCTCTTGACCTCAGTGTCGTGGTCTTCTCTGTAGTTTTTCTCTGCTCTGGGTCGGGTCACAAGGTTTGGTTTGTGTTTGGAGTCCATAATGAGTATAAGATGGCTTGAGTTCACACACAGCCTTTGATGCTGATATTAATACGCAGTATGTTTTGAGAATCAAGCTGGGGAAGGACTTAGTTGAAAGAGGAGATCGTACAGGAGGGAACTCTCAGAAATGTTTCATGATGTTCTGTGTTATCACAACCTTTACGTGTTCCTGTGTGCATTTATCTCTAATTGCTTTTCTGCCTCGCCGTGTCTCTCTGCAGCGTTCGGGGCGATTCTGCAAGGGAGTCTGTTTGGTTTGGCAGGAATGCTCCCAGCGTCATACACCACGCCCATCATGAGCGGACAAGGCCTGGCAGGGACCTTCGCAGCCTTCTCCATGATCTGTGCTCTCGCCTGTATGTCTTCATCCTTTGTCACTCTCTTCATGTTCTTCTTTTTAAGGTTCACAGGAACCAGAATTAGGAAAAATCCAGCTTTGTTATTAAGTAAAAGAATAAAGAATTTTGTTCATTAAAATATATATTTTTAATATAAATTATCTTTATATCAATAATTTACTACCGGTTTCACAGACAAGGCTTAAACCTAGACTAAAATGTAAGTCTGAGCTGTTTCACCTGAAAGAAACTAGCACTGACTGATCTTAAAATATGTCAGTGTCTTTGTTTTGTCTTAAGATGCACAGTAATGCTTTTTTCCTAAAGTTTAGAAAAATTACTTAAATGTCTTAATTGAACAATGGCCTAATCCTGGCTTAGGCTAAGCCTTGTTTATGAAATGTAATAATTTATTTAATTAAAATATTTTTAAATATTATAATCATATATAAATAATACTTTAGATAAAACAGATTCAAAGCAGACTAAAATAATGTTTAAAACTGAAATAAAATATCCATATATCAAGATAATACAAGAAATCCTAAAATTAAGTTGAAGCACTGAAATTCAATTTGAAGAAGAAAAGGTGAAAGTTAAATAAATACCAAAAATTAAATGGATGAATACAAATAAAGTTAAATAGAAATATTCTTTGGAAAGAGTAATAAAAAGGACAAATGCACAAAACTGGTTTTACAAAACTTAATATAAAAATTTCAAATGATGTTTAAAAACAAATTTCGGGGAGGAGCACGTACGAATGACTAATCACGGCTGGCTCCTCATTTCCCAATCGGCCTATTACCCGATCATCCTATCAGAGCCAAGAAGTTTTCCTTTAAATAGAGCGAACTCCCCTTCTCTGGTACCTCATTCTTTGCATCCCTCCGCCTGCCCTTACTCTGCCTTTAGACATTACCTTCCTCCCGGGGGGGACGCTGAGCTCTGTCCAACCCTCGCCGCCTAGGGGTTAAAGCCCCTAGGACTCTGAGTCCGCCGAGCTCTTGGCCCTCTCACCGGACAACATGCCAAACACGCCTTTCTATTCGATTATTAATGAGGAAGTGTGAACTCGTGAAATGTTAATAAATTCTATAGAATAAAAAATAATTCTGTAATAACACTGAACCAAAGTAGATTCAAACTATTTAAAGCTGTTAAGTAAAATAAAATATTATACTAGGAGCTAAAAAAGAAAATTTGAAGCACTAAAACTAAATAAAAATAATTAACGCTAAAAATTAGGCTAAATATGTCTTAAAACTAAAAGTAGTAAAATGCACATAAAATTACTAACATTAAAATTACAACTTAATACTGTAATAATATATAAACACTAATACTGCACTGGACAAATTCTAAGTATATTCTAAAACATGTTTAATATCATAATTAAATGTTGATCTATAATAGTCAACATTTAAGTGGATCAAAGTTAATTAGTTGTCCTAACACAAGCGTGCATTTTGGACAACTTTGATGAAAGGTTTTGGTCCACTTCACATGTTGACTAGTATAGTTGACAGAAGTGATGATGAGTGTTTATGTGTCAAAACTATTCTACATTGACTTCAGTGAGTACTTTAAAATCACTTAGTCTCTGTTTTAAAGCACCTCTTAATTTTGCAGAAATGATTGTTTAGTTAATGCAGGTGTTTCCAGGTGTTGAGCTGAGTCTTGTTTTTTTTGTTGTTGTCCAGCGGGCTCTGAGCTGCAGGACAGCGCCTTTGGTTACTTCATTACTGCCTGTGTGGTTATTCTCCTGGCAATCGTTTCTTACCTCGTTCTGCCTAAAATGGTATGATGTAAACTCACATCTGCGTTTCATTTCAACTAATCAATGCTGAGAATCATGTTTCGATGTTTACATGTTAAAAACTAAAAGTATGTGTTCTGCAGGAGTTTTTCCAGTATTATTCTGAGAGCAATGGCTCCCGATCCAGCACTGATGAGGAAAACAAGATGGATTTGCTAAAACCAGGTAATGTCCAGCATTTATCAAAAATATTTCTCTAAACATCTAATCTGATGATAAAAACACTCATGAATAAATATGAGACAACTGGTGTAAAAAAACAAAACAAAACAAAAAACAGTTACCAATGCATCCAACTTTGTAGACTGGTTAGGTTTCACACCGTGAATGACTGCTCTTTCTTTTAATATCAGACAACAGACAAAAATATCTAGTCAAGATTTTGAGAATTTATTTGTGCTTCAGATGATTTTAGAAACAGGAACACTAGTGCATCTAAAAACCGCAGAGTCCTGTCTAAATTAGTTTAGCGCACTTTTTATTATTTCAATGTATATAATTTTTTCAATAATTGTATTTTTTTATTGTTTCTTTCTCTTTATTTTTATTCATTTGTATTTTTTTTATTTTTTTTTATTTAGTATTTTAAAATTGTTGAATTTTGACCATACTATTTTAACTTTGGGGCAAAAGACAAGGAGCCCCTTTAGGGGTTTCTTTCTTCAATGCGTTTTAAAAAAAAATTTGCATTGAAAATGCAAAAATGTATTTTATATATTTTTTTTAAATCTTATTTTACATTTGATCAAATTTGATCATCTTTTATATTAATATTGACTGTACCTTACATTTTAAGTATTTAGATTTATATCTAAACACTAGTGTCTTTTTAAAACTGTGGCATTCTGTCTTAAAAACTGAGTAAACTTATTCATGTCAAAATTTTATTTTAAAATATTTAATTATATTTTATTATTGTATTCTGTCTATTTTAATTTAATTTTATTCATTCTATTTTAAGACTTTTTTTGCTGCTAAACGACAAATAACAGAAGTGTGGCTTTGCCTTTGACTCATCCGTATTTCCCTGTAAAGAGAAACTTTTATGTGCTCTTGGCTTGTAGAAGGTGAAGCAGAGAAGAGGCCTGTCCTGAGCTTGACCGATGAAGTGAGCAGACCCGCCGTGTCAGTGTTTGGCATCTTCAAACAGGTATCAACTGAAACCAGCTGCCCACATGACCATCCAAACTAGTGATGCATAACAAAGCCTCTTAAGAGCAGGAAGTCTGTTTCTAATAACACTTGTACTGTCTGCTCTCCTGTCTTAGATCTGGGTGATGGCTCTTTCCGTGTGCTTTGTTTTCACCATCACCATTGGCGTATTCCCAGCCGTCACCGCTGATGTCAAAACCACTGTTGTTAATGATGAGAAAAATGGTTGGAGTGAGTGTATTTTCATTCATGTTATTATATCGATATTCCTATTCATATTCCTTATAGTCGTGTCACAAACTGCTCTCTATCTGTGTCTCTTTCACAGATAGATATTTCATCCCAGTGTCCTGCTTCCTCCTGTTCAATATGATGGACTGGGCCGGCAGGAGCCTGACTGCTGTTTGTATGTGGGTATGTATGTTTGTGTGTGAGTTAATCGGGCTCTTCAAACACATACTGTGAATGCTTTATTAGGACCTGAATCAGATGAATCATCTGCTTTTTGTTTTTGACCTTGTCCTCCTGGGTTTCTGTGGAATTCCTGTTAAAGTGAGCAGACTCGAGCTACAAAGAGCAGAGCAGGGAAAACACTTTTGGATAGTTTCTCTGGAAAATCCTGCATCATTTGAAAGAGCAGTTCTGCCAAAAATGAAAACACTGTTGTTCTGAACTCATGTGACTTCATTTATTATGTGGAACAAGTTGCTGTTTCCATTCGGTGACTACAGACGGCCAAGCTCCAAAAAAGGACAAAAAGTTCCATTAAAAGTGGTCTTCTGTGTGGAAAAGACTGAAATGTGTTATTCACCAAAAATCTTGCCTTTTTGTTGGAGCTCTTCTGTTTCATTCATGCAATTTCAGTCTGTTTCTTGTACATAACTATTTTCATGACTACTCTAATGATAGGTTTAATAACTGATTGATGGCAAAGTTGAGATGAAAAAAATGATGTAATATACAAATATAGTAGATATATTAATGTTTTATTTATTTTATTGTAAAACAAATATAGGAAATATACAAGCATTTATTCATTTATTGTAATACAAATGGAGTACATATCAAGGATTTATTGGTTATAAATTTTATAGTAGATATCAATAATTTAATTTTTCATAGTACAAACATATTAGAGATAAAGAATATTTATTTATAGTATAAGGAATTTTATTTTTCATAATGCAAATACAAGTACATATGATTTATTTATAGTGGATTTTAAGGATTTAATTCATAATTTAAAATAATGTTGTCGGTTAATGGTTAATAATCGGTGAACGAGCGTCGGTTACGAGAAATAACCGAAATACACTTCCACAGTTTTTAGCAAATATGCTTCTGTGCATTCTGGCAAAATATCTCCACTTTGGTCTTATCTGTTCAAAGGTCATGGTTCTAGTAGACTTCTGGTTTGTTCAAATGCAACTTTACACTTTAACTTTACCCCACTGTACAATAATGGACTTCAGATTGTTTGGAAATGGTCTTACTGCTCTTTCCAGATTGATGGCAACAACAATTGCTTCGCTAAGATCATTGCTGATGTTTTAGCTGCTTGGCATTGTGTTAACACACACATGAAAACAAACAAAACAAAAAAAACTGGGGGAAAAATGCTTTTATAAAGGTGCTCATACTTGCTGATGATCAGTTAAAAAGGTATTTGATTAGCAGTGCCTGACTGCTGCTTACCCTCTTAATTCTTATGGTAACAGTAAGGGTGTCCTAATTTTGTCACCCATGGCTTTTCCATTTTAGCCTTATTTTTGGTTAATAAACAATGACAGTGCAATATGTCATGTGTTGTTGTTCATCTGAGGTTTTATTTTCCAAATTTTAAGACCTGGAAAGAACCAGTTTTTTTTTATGTCCTAATAAGGAAAACTATGGAACTTTTTCACATGACTGTATACATTTTATTTATCAAAATAAAAAAAATAGTATTTTATTTTCAATAAAACAAATATAGAATATCATCATACAAATAGTAGATATTAAGACTTAATTTATAATACAGATACAGTAGATCTGAGGGATGTTATTATGATACAGATATAGCACACATCAAGGCTTTTAGGTATTTGTGTGTTAGTTATCATAAGACTGATATTGTTAAGGTTGTGAAGGTTGTTGGCCTCACTGCTAAATCAGCTCTCTGTGTTGTTGAGAAGGTCAGTGTGAAGGTTTTGTCAGTTTTGTCATCGCTGGTTTGATAGTTATTTTTTTACACTTTCAACAAGAGTTGATCTGTCTTGAGCTCAGTTCTTCTCACGACTTTTAAAAAGCAAGTCAACATGGAAAGCGTATACACAGAATTCACCCTGTTATGTAACTTCCTCTATAAAATGTTATCAAGGGAGACCTCAGTGGAGCAGATCAGATCACTGTGAAAATAGTTCTCAGTATTCCTGGCATTTCTGGAGTGTATAATAACATGAGGTCAGCTGTCTCACGCTCATGTGATGCTCGTGTTAGCACACTCAATCCAACACTTCTCTCCAGTCTGTAAATGAGCGAATGAAGTAAGTGTGCACTGATAGGGCAAGAGCTCAGCATCATGGAAGAAACTATGACTGCTGTAGATCAGCATGTACTGAGGTTTATGAGAATAGGAGATCAATTTAAGATGTCTCATCCAGGCACTAGCTGTAGATGAACTGGATTTGGATTCAGTATTGTCATGGGTTTGGAGTATTTTAGGAGAGAACCACTTTCACATGGACGCTCACATGACCTCAGAACTCGGTACTGAATGATGAAGGCCTGTTCTTCGGTCTTTCTCATGCACTGCTTCAGCAGATGAACTGCTGTGGTTGATCAGCATGGGTTTGATACTGGCCGAAGTGGTCCTGATGGACCTTGGTAGATGATTTAATGATAGTGACAGCAGTGTATTATGATATAATACAGAACTGTGACATTATTAGACAAAAATAGCTGAAGTTAAGCTTTACAATAAGATCTCATTTTTTAACATTTGTTATTGTTAGTATGTATTAATAAATGTTGAGATTAACAATAACTTAGTTAAAAACATTTTCAACATTTACCAAGTTGAAACCTTTTTGTTACCCAATATTTTCAATAAATAAATATTTAATTTTAAATTAAATTAGATAAATATTAAATGCATTTTAAAATGTCAAATAATAATATTAATTATTATATATGAATAAATATAGTTATATTAATTAAACATTGTTTTCAGTGTTTAGTAGTTAATTCACTTTTATGTATTTTTTTCACTTTTAATTTTCATTGTTTAAAATGATAATTTTAAATATTTCTCTCTAGCAATAATTTTTCAGTTTTGAATTTTAGTATTTTAATACTTAAACTGAGTGAAATAACCCAAGCTTAAGTTGATTTATTTTAATTTACTATTCATATTCTTTATTTTTGGAAAGAAAAACATTTAATAATTTTAACAAAAATAGTAAAAAAAAAAATAATCACAACAGTTTTACTTAAAAATAACACTGTTTTTCAAATGTGAAAAAAAAAAGTTATGCATATTCATTATAAAAAAGATTTAACTGACAACGAAAGTGTAATGTAATTTGATGTTTTCTATCATTTTATTATTTTGTTGTTTGTAATTTTAAATAAGTTAAATATTCGTTTTTTTTCCCTGTTTAAGCTGGAAGTTGTTCAATTGAGTTGAATTTGAGTAATTTTAGTATGAAATTAGTTTTTCATTTACTTCAGGTTATAGTATACTCATTTAAAAGAACTAATATATTAGGCTATCACTAATTCAGTATTTACAAGAACTGAAGAGTGTGTCTTGATAGATAAAATGTAGTAAATTTCTCTGATTTGGTTTGTGGTGAAGATGATAATGAACGTCTACGGACACATTCGAGTTGAAGTCTGACATGTGCTCTCTGTTCTCTGTTCAGCCTGGTAAAGACAGCATCTGGCTACCCATCCTGGTCATCGCACGCTTGGTGTTCGTTCCTCTCTTTGTGTTCTGTAATGTTCAGCCCAGAGACCACTTGTCTGTGGTGTTCGCTCACGATGCCTGGTACATCATCTTCATGATCCTCTTCTCCTTCAGTAACGGATACCTGGCCAGCCTCTGCATGTGCTTCGGACCAAAGTACGTACAGAATATCATCAACATGCATGCAAAAAGCAGACCAAATATCAATAATAATAAAAAAAAAAAAAGCAGAGAAATACCATTTTTTCTTCAAGTGAGCAGATATAGCAGTGTTAGTTAAATCTATTCTGTACACATTAAAGAAGTCATATGATGTTGCTAAGAAAATTATTTGGTGTAATTCAATGTTTTTATGCAGTTTAAGATGCAAAAAAATATTTTCCATATAACTTACTTTAAGGTTGTGAGTCAGAAGCACCTTGCAGAGGTAGAATTGCTCTACTTTATAGTCTCTGTGCACAGCCAGCATAGGCTACTCTCCAGGCTTTTGGAGTCCGTCCTCCATAAATGCGCTGAACACACTCTAATATTTGGGTTGAACTGTTCTGGAACAGTGTTGTGAATACAACCTAACCACTGATTTCTAGTTATGTCCTCTTTTGGAAGCACAAACAAAGCAGTTTCACTTTCACAACGACACACAGCATCTCCAGAACATGGCGCCACAGCAACACTACAGCGAGAATAATAGCTCCGCCTTCTTTCTCTGCGTGGTGTTTAAAATTAAACCCGCTCTGTGACGTAGAAAAGTAGGGGCGTGTTTAAACAATCCATTTTTAGGGGGGTGTGGACAAGTCATAACTTGAGAATATCTCTTTGGTTTTGAGACTTTAGCCTTTTCAACTTTAGAGATCTTATCTATGCAACTTCTAATCTATTCTTATCTAATGGCTTATAACACTCCAAAGAGAAAGGACATTTTTAAAAATCACATCATACGACCCCTTTAAACACTGGCATGATGATGTTCATCTAACAGTTCAAAAGTTGTTGGTGTCCTCTAATGTTTTGTGTATGTCCCACAGGAAAGTGTCCCAACATGAATCGGAAACCGCAGGGGCAATCATGGCCTTCTTCCTTTCTCTTGGCTTGGCTATGGGAGCCGCGTTATCCTTCGCTTTCCGGGCCATGATCTAGAACCATTGCCTAGTTCTTACTATGATGAAGAAAAGGAACTTTAACCCCAGATAAACAGAGCCACAGAGAATGTTTTCACACTGCACATGTATCCGCTTGCCTGTTTGTCCCTCTTGTGCATTTTCTAAAAGACGTGGAACTGGAATAGACCGTATTTACACAGGGATTCAAGAGGGACCATCTTTATCAACATGATGAGCGTCATCATCAGGCAACAAAATGAGCCAAATCTCAATCCATTGTTTTTGTATACCTTTTGTAAAATGTGCCAATTCAGTATTTAGTAATAATGTATAGTTAAAGATAACCCCTTTCTGTTTTAGTTGTTTTTAATGTTTTTTGTTGTTGTTGTAGATATTAACATGATAGATATTTTTATGGTCCTGTTTTAGTTTCGGTTAGTGATGGCAGCATGCAGCTATTAGGGCAGTAGTTCACTGCAAAAAAAGCCTTTTTCATCTTTCCTTTGCAAATGTCTAAAAATTCTAACTTTTTGATATGACATAAGATCTTGTTTTCTGAAATATCCATCAAAATTAAATGAGTTTATGCTTAAAACAAGAACAAAAAAAGTAAGTGGATAATAATTCCCATTGAATTAAGTTTATTTTTCTTGGATTATTAAGACATTTTTTACTTGTTTTAAGCATAAACTCGACTAATTTCAACATGTTAAGTCATTTTTTGCAAGTAAATGTCTGTTTAAGAATGCTTAGGTATTTGTACTGAAAACAAGACTAAGGAACTATTTTTTTTGCAGTGGTTCTAGATGAATTGTACTGTATCACATCATTAAAGGGCCCCAATTTGAGTTTATAGTGGCATTTTGAATCGTAAGATCCATTCAGATGTCTGCTGTTTATTTTGTCAGCTGGATGTATTTGATTTGAACTTGCTTTCAAATATTGGCCTTAGTATATTTTTGTCAGCAATGAAGTTTCTCATTTTAAATGAAGGCCTAAAAATGTTACATTTGACCTAATTATTTATGTTTATTTTATAACAGCTTTTTTATGTTTTTTTTATTTCTTATTTTTATGCAGCATGTATGAAGACACATTTTAACATCATGTAAATGCACAACTTGTTTGGTGCCTTTTAAATGAGATGTTTTCCAAAAAACTGGCCAAATTGAAATGTGTATTCACGGGGCAGGCGGGTGGGTGGGACTGTGAATGGAAGGGGATGGAAATAAACACATTTCTCTTTGTAACTGCGTGATGGTGTCTGTTTAGTACGTGAGATGCATCAGAGACTCGACCACTCATCTGTCAGCTTCTCATAACTAATTACAGGAAATTTAATTAGTGAAGTCGATCCTGTGGAAAAGTCAAGAAACCTTTAATTAATGTTTTGCATACCTTATAAATGTTACATCCACCAATTGTTACATATTCACAAAGGCTGATTTTCATGATAATACCATTTCCATAGTTAGTTAACTTGGGTCATTGCCATAAAAAACAAACTTGCATTTGCTTGCATAATACTAAAAGATGAACCTGCTTTATTCCTACTTTTGTTTGCCACGTAAAATGGTTTAATGTAAATTTTATGTAAAGAGTTTAAAAGAAAAATATCAAAGCAAACAAATGCTCCAGCAATGTATCACTATCTCAAAGATATTTGATATTAAGTTTTATTAGTTATATTTGAAGTTATTTCTCAAGTCCACACAGACGACCTGGCAGAGCAACCACGTGTAGCTCATCCCATTACCAATGTTCGTTTCAAAATACTTTTATATTTTTGCTTAAATTTCAATATAAATTCACTATATATTCTCTTAATATTCACGCTGAACCAAACAAACATATTTTTAAAGTGTTTCGCTTGAAAAGTGTGCTATTGCTAAACGTCGAGGCAATATATCTTCGCCTGATCGCTAGATGGCGCGGTTTCGAATTTGAACTATTTCCATTAGCTTAGAATTTAAAGCTGTTCCTGTGACGTTCCTGCGCTGCTATGGTGACCAGAGAAGCGTTCGAGCGTTTGAAGAGCAGATTAAGGCGCGAATAAGTATTACAAAACGCACAAAAAAACAATTCTAATAATATTAACTTGCTCTTTATGTCGTTGTTAACTGTTCTACTACAGCAACTAGATATGACGGATTTGTAAACGAGCTGTATTCTCGATCGAATGCATAAAGTGGGTTATTAATGGAGCATTTTAGATCAATTTCACCTCTCCTGCATTTGGATTTAAGCAATTTCAACTCTCCAGAAGCTGAAGACAGCAGATATGTTCTGACAAGTCCACGTTCACTTGAAGCCTGTGCAAGACTGTCATTGAAACCTGTTGATTTGTTGTTCAGATCCTTCACAGACTTTATTGATGAAAACCAACGGTCCACTCTGGAGGAAGTGACTGCGTTATATGAGGAGTACGAGAAAGGAAGAAGAGAACGACTGCGCTTGTGTCGAGAGGAGAGAGAGCAGATCATACAAGAGGGCTGGAATAGAAAGTCATCTGTAAAACCATTCACAGCCCTGGAAACCGTCCTAGAGCAAACAGTTGAGTGTCAAAGCACCGATTCCAAAGCCAAATGTCCAGTCTTTCAAAGCGATTGCTCAAAGTCTGCAAATTCGATCTCAGATGAGTTCCCGACTGTATGCGGCCAGAAGTTTCCCAACAGTTTCAGTCTGGCCGACCTCAGACGATCTCCTGCGACGGAGCGTCGGCTGAAGAGCCTCTCGCAAGAGATCAGTCGCAAACTAAGCATCACCGTCCCAGAAAAAGATTGCAAGATTGCTGCGTTGATGCTGGCCAAGCACGAAGAGGAGCAGTTTCGCTTACGCCAGAGCATGTTTGAGGAGCAGCATCGCGAGGAGGAGCACAGGCGTGAGGAGGAGCGGCGAGCTCACATGGAGCGAAAGCGGCGCAAAGAACTTCTGAGACATATCCGCCGCTGGCAGAAGGACATGGAGGAGCGGAGGAGGTTGAGAGAAGAAGACGAGGTGATGCTTGTGGAGCAGCGTGAGCGGGTGACGCTTCGGGAGGAGGAACGCTGGAGGAGGTTCGCCGAGGAGCAACAAGCTCGACGCAGGTTCAAGCTGGATGTGGCGAGCAGGGAGGCGAAAGAGCGCAAGCGCTACCAAGAAAGGCTCCTGCGAGAGAAAGAGCGCATTGAGGAGGCGCAGCGAGAGAAGGAGCTGCAGGAGGCGCAGGAAAAACAACACCACGCAGCGAGGAGCAAGCAAATGCAGGAGAAGAGAGAAAAGAGGAGACTCGAGCAAGAGAACCAGAGGGAGCTACTCACACACCTCCTCCTGAAAAAGAAGGTGGAGGAGCAGGAGCGGGCAGAGAAGGAGCTCAAGCGAAAAGGACTGGAGCAGAAGCTGCAACGCTCCAAGGAGAACCATGCGTTGCTTCTAGAGGCGCGGGTGCAGGAAATACGATCGCGTGCTGAGAAAGAGGAGGAGCAGATGCAGACGGCGCAGCAGCGGGTGAGGAGGGAGAACAGGGAGAGGATGGAGCAGAAGAAAATGTTGCTGCAACGCTGCCAGCTGCGGACGGAGCATGCACTGATGCAGGCACAGGAGCAAAAACGGCGGAGAGCTCAAGGCGTCAGACGAGAAAACCAGGAGAAGCAGCTCAGCCACAGCAGACTGCGAGAAAGAGTCCAGGAGGAGCAGAAAGCGCAGTGGGAGGAGAGGTGCAAGGCCGTGATGGAGAAGGAACAGCGCAGGGAGAAGCTGCAGAGAGAGAGGGCCGAGGCCCAGGAGCAGAGCCGGAAGGTGGCTCACGCCTCCTGCTACATGAGAGAGAGGGTGAGGGAGCAGACGACCCGTCGCACCTTTGACCAGATGGCACGAGAAGCACAGCTGACCGCTCAACTGGGCAACCTCAAACTATAAATAATGTAGAACAAAAAAAAAAAGAAAAGAAAATGAATTATGATAGTATTAATGGAGCCAAACAAAACAACTTCGTAGCCATGTTTAAACGTAAACCAGTTGTTTTCCATTCAAATATGGCGTTTACAGATGTATTTATCAGGCAGGTCGTAAGCTTTTAGACTGCACCAAAGACAGGCCAAGTATTTATTATGTATTATTTATTTTATAGACTTTTATTACCCAATAAAACTTTGGAATATTTCTATATGGATTCTGTGTTACAAATTTTTACAAACCCAAAATTCTTTGGGTTAATTACTTCTACTAAACACATTAAAATAAAAGTACATCTCTGATTTAAAGCATGACTGACTGAACACAAATTGCATGTTTAAGATGAATATATTCTAATAATAATAATTGGTTGCACATTGGTGTGTTTATATTGTTTAAGGTCGGCAAAGTCATTGTGCCAGGGTTATTTGTAAATTTAAAACATAAAAATTAATGAAATAAATTGAAACTGAAGTTCTAAAGTATATAACAACATGAAAAATAATAAAATATCAGCAGAAGATATATACATTTATATCTTAAGGTCAAATGATTTTTATGTCAACAAGTGATCCGCAGGTCACAAAAATGCACACGAAACAGCAGCGTTTATGGCTTTTAATAGATTGTCACGTACCACAGAGATTGTCGTGCCATCTCAATGCGCATGTATTTCAGATTGCACTGCTTTGTACTTCTAAAAATAAACATTGGTTTATATTAATATGAGACATTCTTGATTTAATACAAACTTCAAAAAAAAGAAGAAAATAAACAATATTTTAAAATTCTTTGGAAAAAGAGCACTGTATTGCACTTGAGTTTAGCAACTCTGATGACTTCATTTCTATGGTAAAATAAAATCAGATTCTAGATATAAGAATGTAAATTCTCTAAAGAATTTTTTGTCATTGACAATGCACATAAAAACACCGCAGGCTTGTAGTTTGTTTCTCGGCTTATAAAACAATTAGTTAAAATAATAGTTGAACAAAAAAATGTGGAGAGTTTCATAACACTAATCAAGTCCTGATAAAAATATAAACAACACTTTCAAATGAAATATTCCATGTCACCAGTCTGGCTGTTGGACTGCTGTGAGATTAATCATCTGGTAGTCCGAGGGCCAACAGCACAGGAAGTCCAGTTCCCAGGATGAGAGTCAGGCTCTCTGTGATGCCCAGGCCGCCCTGCTGCTGGTGGGCTCCACTTCCTGTGTAATGCTGGAGGCGAGTGGGGCGCTGATGCCCTCTGCTGTTGATTTCTGGCAGAACATGAACCGTGGCCACATACAAGAAAGTCCCAGCTGAGAACAGCATGCCAATGCCTGTGGTGTTCAAGCGGCTCTGAGAAGAGCCATTAGACTGCAAAGACATTCATTTTTATCTTAGATCATTAAAAAAAAAAATCTATTTAAATAGAAAATGTTAAAACAGTTATATTGTTTAATTGCTCGTCTGAAATAAATGTTTAGATGTATTACGCAGACACACCGCAATATTGAGAAAACAAAACAGGTTGGTTGTATGGTCAACATGTCAGTTGCAAAAACTTTTTAGACTAGTGTTACAAGATTTTGATGCTGCAAAAAAAAAAAGAAATGCTGATTTAACAAAATGGGTGTTTAAGCAACTGGCCCCTGATCTCAAAAGGATCTGATGTTATTGTGCCATCAAAAAAAAAAGGGACTAAAATTAAAAAGACAAATCTGAAGAACTTAAAACAAATGTTAAGTTGAGAAAATTTTTGCCTTGGTAACTAACTGAAAAAAAAGGCAAGTTGCACTATTAAAATTAATAAAAATAAAGCTAAATACAAACTTGAATTCTAAAAGTAATAACTAATAAAATGGACAAAAGGAGATATCATTTTTTTTAAAAATTGTACTGACAATATAAAAATAAAAGCAAATTCAAAATACAAATGAAATATACAAAAAGAAAACTGCATTGTGTGTGTAATTTGATGTTTGCCTGCTAGTTCACTGGAATTAAAGTTTTAAATGTCAAATGAAGAGAGACTGAGGTTTCTTACTGCACTCAGGATGAAGTAAGTGCTGATGGCCATCAGCGGCGCAGCAGCAGAAAATGCCAGTAAATGCTTCTGAATAGTCTTCCTCTCCAGACCTGTGTGCATGAGGAAAGACACAAGACCAAACGCCGCTGGAGCCTATAGAGAAAGAGAACTTGTTAAATGAAGGAAAGTGACTGGACACCAACTGTAATTGTACTATATTTTGCAACAAAGGCATAGCAGTGGACAGAAGGTTTTGTATTGACTCGCATATATCATTTTTCTTACATTTTATCTTTTCTATTCTTGACATGTTTAGATTAGACATGTTAAGCAATACTTGCCTTTCTTGAAAAAGTGACATTTACAGTACAATTTTTTATCAGTTAAAGACGTAGCTCACACAAAAATGAAAATATGATGTTTATCTGCTTAACCCCAAGATGTAGGTGACTTTGTTTCTTCAGTAGAACACAAACAAAGATTCTCAAACTGTTGCAGTCTGTCAGTCATTTAATGCAAGTCAATGGCAACCAGATAAACATCACATTTTAATTTTTCATTTCATTTTTGGGTGAACTATCCCACTAATGCAGTGGTTTTCAAACCACTGTCAGATCTGTGAAGTACCTCAAGCACTGCACATTTGTATCTCTCCCTATATCTGACACACACACACACACACTTCAGGTCTTGCATTCTCCTCTAGTGAGCTGATGAGTTGAATCGGGTGTGATATATGAGGGAGACATACAAAAAAAGCGCAGGGCTGGGTGTACTCCAGGACAGGTTTGAGAAGCACTGAGTTAACGCATTCCATGAGAGTCAAACCCATGACCTTGCAAATGCTTTACTGTACGCGCTACTTAATACAGACTGACTCAGCAGTGATAGTACAAAAAATCTCACCTTATGCAAAATAACAGCAAAAAACACAACAACCTGCACAGACACCTGCGATGAGGCCGCAGCCGCACCCAGAGCAACACCATCAGCTGGAAAGAGACAGATCATGTGAATATCATGCAAATTATATTCTTTACAAACTACAACTGCTAAAACACAGACACCAAACTGAACCTAGCCATTTCTATCATTAAAACTATATTTACTTAATCTTGAGTATTTAATAATTAGATTGACCAAACATCCTTCTTTTTCTAAATTGCTTAAAATGTCCAGGTTTTGTTTTGGTTTGCCTTCTCGCACACCACGATTGGTCAATCATGTATAATGCCTTTAAGCACTGAAACAGCAGGAAAACAAAACAGAACATTTCAGGCAATTTGGATATCCCAGCCAGAACGTTTTTAATAACAGAATTTTTAATCTTGGAGAAACCTACTCTTTAAACATAGCTTTTAACGTTTTTTTGTTGGCACTCCTGGTAATACAGAAATGCAACACTAGCCATGACAACCAAATGAGGTTAGTCTGTTTTTATTGTCCCTATTTTGTAGATAACACAATGAAGGCTTATCAAGCGGAATTGAAAACCCAGTGTTCATTGACTTGAATAGGACAAGCACTACTGGCATGATTCACTGTAATGTAATCTGTTTTGTCTGGTGATACAGAACATAATAGTGGAAGTGAAGCCCTTGTTACCTGCGGCGTGAATAAGCAGACCCAGGGTGGCAGTAACACTGTTGCCACTGTACATGTACGCTCGGGGTTCTGGGAAACAAGACAAACAGAGATGATCTCAAGAGAGCATCTGACAGCATTTCACACCGGCTGTTTTTCCACAGACTTTCAACACATATATCTGCAGCCGAGCGGAATAAAATCATAATGCATGCTCACAATTGTGCTTTATAATTTCAATAATACACTAAGAATTCGATTTATCATATTAAAGTAATAAGTAGGCTAAATTAGTGCTGACAATCGATTAAATCACTATAAATTGCATCTAAAAGAAATGTTTTCGTTCACACAATATATGTGTGTATATTTATTATGTATATATAAATACAAACAAAAAAATATATGTTTATATATTAAATCTATTTATATATAATCTAACATCTAAAATAAAAAAATATAAGAATATGAATGCATAAATGTCAAAGGTAAATATTTTCAAAATATATAATGTATTTATACAGACATAATAAATATACACATAAAATGTAAACAAATTTTTTTATTTTAGATGCGATTTATCATAATTAATCGTAAAAAGAAAATGCAATTTCTAATAATGCTGTTTTGATTTTGTCATGAAATATGACTCAGATACTTCTTTAAGTTTTCACGAGAGTTGCATCAAAAATTAAGACTTTTTAAAAAGACATTGGATGTAACAATGCAAAATAATAATAACTGGATGCAGCTTGCTGAAGTAAACAACATACCATACTGCAGACTTTTTTTTGTTGTATACTGTATACTCAAAAGCTATAGATTAGATTAAGATATTAAAACAGCAGGCAATTATCTGCACCTCGGTATTGCAGAACATTATAAAACAATATGCAAACATAACGTATTGAATGTAAATTTTAATGTTAATTCAAATTATTAAATGGATGCCACCTTCTCAGGACAATAAAACCCTCCCTATACCTACCAAATATGTTATTTTAAAATATGGTATTTTTTATTTTTTATTGAAAAGCGAGTGGATAAGAACTGAAATGTGTTTCTAAAGAGAAGAAGCATTGAGGTACCGTGCATAGAGCAGTAGTTGGCAATCTGGTCCACCACAAACATGAGCGTAAAGCCCAAGACGAGAGAGAGTCCTATGAAGAAGTGAGGACGCAGACCTTTCTTTGCGGTTAGATGAAGTGTTGAATTTGATTCTGAGATGTTTTGATTCTCTCCCATAGCAGAGCAATACCAGTCTACACGAGGAGGAGAAGAAGCATGTACTGGTAAACAATCATTTGTCTGGTCTATATGAGGCTACTGAGTTTTAATTGGTAACCTACTTTGGATAAAAGTAAACAAAGACATTGTAAAAGTGTGCATATTAATTCTCTGAATAGGGAAGAGAATGAATAAATAAGAGGAAGATGGCTAGTCTCACCTTTCCATGACTCCTGCACTAACTCCACCCCCTCTGGGATAATGATTGACAGGGCGGTGCCACATAGAAGCCCCGCCCCCAGCACAGTAATCAGCTGCAGTTTCTGCTGTAAGGGTGGAGAAAATGTCGCAAAATAACTTTAAACTTGTCTTGCCATGTGAAAACACACAGTTACGGCCTTTATAGTAATGAACTTTTATGTTTTACAGTATGACACTGTAAGCTGATATACAAAAAATCATTTGTGTTTGCTACTAAGAGATTTACACAAACAAAGTAATCACATGCAGAAACATTCACAGGCTACGTGACTAAACTCATATACACTGGGCAGAGTACAAAGCATAGTAAAACACAGTTAAACTTAATGTGTAATGCATGCTACAATTTGTATGTGGTGTAAATTGTTTTTTTTTTTTTAACCTGCATTTGATCCACTGGTTTATCGTTTACTGACTGATCCAGTTATGCTCTGCCTAAAGTTAACGCACCATGTGAATATTGATCCTCTTACCTCTGATAAATTGATCAATAGCGGAATTATCCCAAGCATGAAACATCCCACGAACATAGCCAAAGATATGAGAATAACAGCCCAAGCTCCGTCCATGACTGGCCTTTAGCCCTTCCGATCAAACCTCTTAACGCACAATCAGGCTGCATCACATGTAACAAACACCCTAAAACACAAGAGGAAGACACGATATATTTGAGCACTCACTTGAAGGCATAGTGGAGCTCTCCACGTCTCAACCTACGGTTCAACACCCTCCAAAACTCTTCACTACACCCCTAGAGTCAGACGAACAGCATTACACGAGACTAATGCTCATTTGAGAGAATCGGTTCCTGTTATTCAACTCATCTACGAACCGAGTCAGTGTAAGTTTTATTTTTGTAGTCAAATTGTTGTGATCAGTGTGTTATATGTCGATGTAAATTGTCTCACAACACAACGTATCAGTGTAATTTAATGTATGTACTTAACATAAACGAAAACAAAACATTGAGAATACCAAAATATAACCACATTAAGGTAAGACGTTTTGTCCTCATGACAAATGACTTAAAATGACTTTTATTTGATAAAATACATATTCTGTGATAATATTGTGATAAGGACATTTAAGGGAAAGTTATAAACGTAATGTGAATTTAATGTGCGTCGTTATGCTAAAATAAATAATACAAGAGCGCGCGGTTAATACAGAAAATTCACATTTAAAGCGTTGAATTAAATACTGTAAAATATAGAAAGACATCAATGATCTTCATCTATTTCTCTAGGTAATATTACTGATAAACACGCTTATCATAAACAAAAACTCGCAGTCGAATGTTTTGACCGAACCATAGCAAAGAATCGGTTCAAAAGAAAGATTCGTTAGCGATTCGGATAACGGAGAAAACGTAAGAGCTTGTGACTCCTGTTCCTGTTTTTTTCCTTCTCGAGACACATCACAAGACCGCGAGAGGTTAGAGTTTATACTCACTCTTTCTTGGCAAAGAAGAAAGCTGCTATAAAATGACATCATGACTCCTTAGGAGCGAAAGAAGGATTTAAAACCATATTATATAAAAAAATAACATCTGCATACGGGCCTTTATACATTTTTAAACCTATTTGGAAGTACACAATGTGCAAAAATGTGCCAAAACGAGCTTTTCTTAGCAAATAATTCAGTGAATTTGCCTAGAACAGAATAAAGCAAGGCATGAGACTACATTATAGTGAAATGCTACATTTCTTTGTAGCATTTATAAACGACATGGGTCCACAGTGGTATATATAAAGACTTTCTGGACACTTTATATGGTTTTGTCAGTCTATTTTATTGTTCAAAGACATGGAAGAGTTTGAGGATGACACTGTACAAAAGATAATTTGAGGGAAGGTTGAGATACAAAACTATTAAAAACAGCAACTGCAAGCAAAGTACGATCTTAAGGGAAATCTGAATGGACAAAAGCAAACAATTCATGGTTGTCTGTTCATGGTTTTGCTGGCTACGCTGTACAAATGTAAATATAGTTTAGTGTTCCAAGAGCAGTGCAATGCTTCTATTTACATAAATATTACACTGATTTAACCACTTCACTCCAGGCCGGTTAATTCAAAAGAAGGAAAAGTAAGAGACAAAAGAAATAAATAATGTGGACAACATCTGTAACGAATGGGAAAAGCCTATAAAGATGCATAAATAAATTATTGCCGCATCATGCTTGAAGACAGTGTTTTTCCTTAAATAGATCCAGGATGCAGTCATATGGTCATCACCTACAGTATCTAAGCAGCAAGAGCGTCAGACCGACAAAGCACTGCAGTTACTCAGTTATCCAAATGAGATCACTGACAAAAATGGCTTGATATTGTTACGTACACCATGATAATGTTATATTTCACATGAAGTGCATAGCCTACGGTGTTATTTGCATTTAACAGTTACAAAGCTCCTCAGTGATATATTGGTAGATTAGTGTGGTATACATAAATTAACTAAAAATATCACTAATGTTCTAATTCACAAGTTTACACACGCCAGACAACTGCTTCAAGTTAGCATTTGTTGCAGAAAATGACAGTCTGAACACTGCATTGCTATTTCTGTAAACAATAAAGGACACAATGAGAACTATTGAGGTCCACTAGCAGGAAAGGTCAACCAGGCTGGACAAAGAAAATAAAGTAGTTACATTTTAAAGCAAGTACTCAGGCGCAGCCTTTGTCTGCTTATTTTGAGAGGAAAAACTAAAAAATATTTTGTTTCCAGTTCTGACTCGCATTTCAACGACGCACAGAGAGCTTAAATGCAATATGTATATAATGGACACAGTAGCAAAAATGTCTGAACGTGGTGACAAAACAGATATAAAGTGTAAAAAAAAAAAAGTGACTAATAAATAGTACTCAATGCACTAGTTTTTTTCCAGACTTCAACCAATAAATGAAGCATAAACCCAATCAAAACTGCCCACAACTGCAAGGGTGCCAGCAA
>JAUMHE010000062.1:20041579-20060861 GCA_032359235.1 Enteromius mattozi | reverse complement strand
ATATAAACATAATAAATAAACACAGCATAAACACATATATTATGTAAAAAAAACCTTTTATTTTGGATGCGATTAATCGCGATTAATCGTTTGACAGCACTAATTAAAATACAAAACTTACAACAAAAGAAAAACACATAAGAAATATATAAATCTCAATGATACTAAGCTAATGGTGCTTTAAGTACGCAGTCCAAATAATTTGAGCTGGTGTTTGCATTTAATGTTTAAACCGCTTTTCATTTCTAGTTACGTTTGCTAATATATTGCACTATGAATGGCATGCAGCATACACATACAAGGGCTGTCCAGTGTGGATTAATGTTAGAAACAAGGTTACGTTAACCGTGACAGCAGGAGGCTTTCTTTTCCAATGGAAAATAAATACAGCATATAAGGGTGATGGGGGAGAGAAAGTCACACGCTGGGTTTCGTAACAAACCAAGTTCTGTGCCAAACCAGCTGAAGGTGAAGTCAGTCATGAGCATATCATCTTTGACATCATTTCACTTTTGATAACTCAAGGAAAATAGGCACTCGGCAGAATTCCTGGTTGGTGAAAGACTATATTACCCTGTAAATACATTTCCACAGAGTTTTGACAAATACATTATGAATCAGAGAATTTTAACAAACAAATAGCACCACAAGCACACTTTAGTGATGTCCACTTCCAGTACGGACTGCAAATGATGCAAGTCAGTCTCAAATTACTTTTTTTTTTATTTTTTATTTTGCTCTCTCTCTAAAAATCTTTAAATCAATAGTTTCTAATTCCTCCAGCATATATTTAATTCATTTAGCCTAAGTCAATTGCTGCACTTCATAGAATTTAAAGCTGTGCCGTACACAGTCCTTGTCTTTTAGCTGTTTTTCTTCAAATCAAAGTTTTCAATGTTGTGATTCACCTCACAGCTGGTTAATTTGGTTCATGGGTTTTAAAGGTCTATATAATACTTTGTTATATCAATACTTTGTTATATACTCTTTGTTGGCAATGACAGAGGTCAAACGTTTTTCTGTAAGTCTTCACGAGGTTTTCACACACTGTTGCACACATGCAGATCTCCTCTAGAGCACTAATGTTTTGGGGCTGTCGCTGGGCAACACAGACTTTCAACTCCCTCCAAAGATTTTCTTGGGGGTCATATAACAAAGGGTATCTAACAAAGTATTGAAATGAAATTTTGTTATTGACCAAATACTTATTTTCCGCCATAATTTGCAAATAAATTCTTTAAAAATCCTACAATGTGATTTTCTTTTTCTTATTTTGTCTCTCATATTTGAGGTATACCTATGATGAAAATTACAGGCCTCTCTCATCTTTTTAAGTGGGGGAACTTGCACAATGGGTTGCTGACTAAATACTTTTTTGCCCCACTGTAGATTATCGAGATGCATAAATTCAAGCATGTTAAATGTATTTAATAAATCGCAAATGTTAATGCATTGCCTTTGGCAGCCGCTGGAACGGTTCACACTGTCTTGCCTGTAGACGTCAGACTAGGGTCTCTAGGAGGCTTTGGGACAGATGGCTGGGACATCCACCCCGCTGCTGTTCTTCTGAACTCAATGCTAATGCCGAGTCATGAAAACAAACAGCGCATGACAGAAAACGTTACAAGCTTGTGACAGCCAAGCTCTAATAAAAGCATCAGGTTGCAAATGATCCATATTACAGAGAGCCATTCACAGAGGCCTTCTTTATTTACATTGAATTAGGCCTGCTGCCACACGGACAGATCTTGTGATTTCCTGGCATCGTGTATTCAAAACACATAACTGTTGAGCAGCGCTCCATCCGAGTCTGAAAGCCAGCAGTCTGATTACTGCCTGTGAAGGCCTTATGTCGAAAGCATCCTGATGTAGTAAGACCGAGCGCTGATAAATTGCTGCTCTTTCACCTGTTTTCCAGACGTCTGAAAATGTGGTCAACAGATCAATGAGAGAACTGATTCTGAACAAGTCACTGGAAACTACAGAAAAGCACCGCCTTCCCAAAACATGCTGACACTTGTTAAGTTCTGAACTGAACTGAAAGTTCTAACCTTAGCAAGTCTGATAAGACTACTGCTGGTTTGTTTGTTATATTCAATTACTTATCTAGCTCGTGATGTTGCTTTCATATTATCAATTAAACAAATGGACTTTCTTGAAATGGAGAAAAAATTCTTCCTATGTTGCTAGGGAATTTTTGTGCAGATGAAAATAACAGCATAAAAAAATGATTTCTTCAGTGCTGCTGCAGCAACACTTAATCTATAGCACGGCCTCACTGACCTCATTTGTGCTAGTATCATTAGACTTGGCTCAGCAAAACTCACAGGATCTTTAACAGTAGTTGCGGTGTCTGTTAAAAGTTCATCATCTCAGGCCAACAGTATTGATCTAAACAAGTTCACAACACCTAAAGCATTAACTAATATCTGGGTTGGGCACAACTGTGAATTAAAAAACACACGAGTCTAAAAAAAATAATGATTCTGACTTTGAATCAAACTCACATGATGCTGGAATGACCAGAAAAGTAATTAAACTGAATTGTGATTCACAGCACTTCAACAGAAGTAATTACTAGTCTCCGTCAACACTTTTTTTTTTTTTATTGTGCATATTAATGCTCTGTTATGTAGAAAGAAAATACATCAACACTCTTAAAAATAAAGGTGCTTCAAAATGTTGTTCAAATCAATGCCATATAGAAGAAGCATTTTTGGTTTCACAAAAAAAAAAAAACAGTCAAAGATTCTTTAAAAGAACTCTCTCTTTCTCACCTTTTTATAATCAGAAGAAGCTTCTTTCGCCACAAAGAACCTTTTGAGAAACAGAAAGGCTCCTCAGATTTCTTCAGACCATTTAGAAAAGAAAGTTTCTTCTATGGCATCGTGAAGCATCTTAATTTTAAGACTGTAGTTTTCTAAAATAAGTTCAATAAAAACAATTACCAAAAGGATCAGAATTGGTTTCAATTCTGCCACACAGCACCACAAAATGTCAGATGGTTCACATCCTTTTTTAGATGCCAAACTTTATAAAAATGAACACTGATAACAAAATATTAATCTACTGATTCATTTTACAATATTGTGCTTAAACTAGGAAATTAAGTTTAATAATATAATAAAATGCATACAAAATTAAACACTAACGACATTTATCAAAATTGTTAATTTAATGTTTCTAGAGATGTGTATATAATATTTAATTGATTCAATCTGAAAAAAGGAATCATCAATGAAAACTGTACGTTATATGAATTCATTATAAAATTTACATTATAATTCTGCGTCCAACTTCATGGTGTGTGTGTAATACAATTCTGATTGGTGCACAACCGTGAATAATATATTAGCCTTGCTACTTTTTAATGGCTTGTTACATCATGAGCCAGTGGCCTTGGGTCAGTTCAAACAACTGCTATTGCCTGTAAAACCTAAAAACCCAGCAAACAAGTGATTCATACACTGAATCATTCTGCAGTGCTTACAAATACATCGCTTTCATGCCCTGCTTGACTACACTTCAGAGTTTAGCTTTCATAAGACAGACAAACAAATTAAATAGGAGTGTCATTCTGATAATCTGATCTTTCTAGGGGTTGTTGGCCTCAAGGTGAATGGAAACTGTTGATCATTAACCACATTACAAGAGTGAAGTAATACTGGCAGCAGAGCTGTAAATAACATATTATAACACCATATCCAAGGTCATCTTGATCCCAATTCACAAACATTATCAGAAGTCTTCCAGGGAATCCTGTGGTAGAATTTTTTTCCAGTGTTACACAAGTACAATTATTTTTTTACCTGTAGTATCACCGCTACTGAATTTTATTATCTGTATCTATCACGTGTTACCTGATCCAGTGCTGACCTATTTACTACTTCATTTTTATACATTTATGTCTGCATACAGGGTGAAATGGGGGGGGGATTTCCCCCCTCTGGTATATGCATCCCTGCCTCTGCTGAATTATTTTTATCCTCGGTGGGAATAATAAAAATGATTCACGAAACGCGCTTTGAAATCCTGTTTTAAATCAAATGATTTACAAAACGAGCTTTGAAGTCCCGTTCTGAATCAAATGATTCGCGAAACACGCTTTAAAATTCCTTCTGAATCAAATGATTCATGATACGTCATCCAATTGGAGCGCTTCAAATCATTTTGCCACGCAATGGTTTAACTGACTGAGTTTCAAAAAGCTCTGTTGATACATTTTCCTAACATTACCCTGGAGAGAAAAAAAAGCTTTGCTTTTTTCATTCATCTAGTGTCTCATGTTTCTGCAAACCGATTCTCATCACGATCATCTAAATGTCCAGTGAACTCTACAAATAAATAGGACAGGAAATGACAGATAAAAGCAGATGGCTGTGCAGATACTTGTATTCATAAGGTATTTCAGGAAACACTGAATTACAACCAAACTCAAATAGATATAGCAAGAGAACGATTAAGATATACTGACTCGGATATCATTTTTCAGTTGAAATTCTGGTTAGTAAAACTAAACATCAGAGATAATTCTGCAACACAATTGCTATGTATTACAGAAACAAGTCCTTCTGAAACATTGTGCTGTGAAGAGCCTTGATAAATTTAAATATTGGCCCAAGCAATTTATGTGCTGAAATTCACCATTTTCAAATGATCCACATTGAAGAATATAAATTCAAAAGTTTTAATTTACCCTCGTGCTAGTTACAAAGTCAGGGATTTTCTTTTTTTTTTTTTTTTACCAAAATGTTAGTTAAAGGTATAGTTTACCCCAAAATGAACATTTTTAAGCATCCTAGGTGTATGTGACTTCACATACACAAAGGTGAAAGTCACATACACCTAGGATGCTTCAAAGGTAAGTAAACAACTGGATAATTTTCATTTTTGGATACATTTTTAGCTGAACTATCCCTTTAATGCTAATGCTAAAACTCTTGTACTATCGGGGGATTTTCTTCCCTTATTATCACACTTGTGTTCCTGGTCAAAAATGTCCGGCCTTATAAGACAACTGATCGCTTATATTTTTTTTTTTCCATTATGTTCCTAATCTTTTATCTTTCGATTAGCACAAGTGTTGTATTTCTTTTAGGAAATGACAGGTCTTTGGCCTCACTGCGTTTCTGCACCTTGATTAAATTTGCCAAAATGATCCACAAATCCACTCCAAATTTTCCACTCCAAATCAGATCAATGAGGCCTATGATCAATCAGTACCTAAAAGAAATATAAAACCTGTGCTAACTGAAATACAAACTGACAAAAAGATTGAATCTAAGATTTGCTGATAATATAGCATAAAGACAGATTTACAAGCATTTTTAAAGACAGCACATTATGTAAAAAAAAATTCAGATTACTGATATACCCCCAGTTTCACAGACAAGCCTTAAGCCTAGTCCTAGACTAAAATGTAAGTCTCAGCTGTTTCAACTGAAAGGAAAAAAAAACAAAAAACCTTGCACTGATTTTAAAACATGTCAGGGTCTATGTTTTGTTTTAAGGTGCACACCAGTAACCTAATGTTTTTTCCTAAGCACATTTATAAAAATTACTGTCCTAATCCTGGTTTAGTCTAAGCCCTGTCTGTGAAACCGGTGCGTAATGTTAATAAACCAATGTACTAATTTTATATTTTGTACCTTTATGATACTGACATGTAACAGTGTTTATAGCTGTGTTACCATTAACCGACAGGATATTACCACAATAGGATTTTACAATCTTTTAAAAATTACAACCACTTATGCTTCCAAAATGTCGTGCTAATGTAAATAAGTGTTCATATTAAGTCAGCAAATAGAGCATGGTCAGTCTTTTGCTCTTGGCTCTCAATATCAGTAACTGCCATAAAGCAACCCAAAGCCTCTGGGTAAAATTACTAGGACTCACATGGAGGCAGTACATTTGATTCGTGTTTGCTATACCATGCAAACTGTACATTCACGTCAGGGCGAAGACAGGATGTGAGGTGTGACAAATGGAACATACGGTGAGCCCAAGGAGCAGTTGCTGCTTTACTGAAAACAACCTGGTTGAAAGGATCTTTGTAAGATCTGACATTCTCCTCATTTCATAAACTGCAGCCAAGCCCAAAGGGTAAACCGCATTCTGAGTCCAGAGACAATATCAAACTTGGAGTGAAGACTTTATCCTTTTAAAATGCACTGAAACAGTTTTAAAACTGTATCCAATTTCTAAAAGCCATCTCCAAGACACCAATGAGCTCAATATATTGATTTTCGTTGCACTAAGCTGTGCTGGAGGCCAAACGCAAGGATCACAGAGCAGCAGAAGAAAACACTGAGCAACCCTCTGCTACTACAACAGAAACTGAGTGATTTGCCACAGGATGATCAAACTTGGCAGACTGAAGGTTTCGTAAAATTTTAACAAATCACAGAGTCAGTGGAACACTAGTAAACAACTTGTTAAACTCAAGGCACAAAACAAGTAAAATTCTGCCGGTCAAAAGTGGTTTCATTCTGAAACATGGCATGGATTAAAAAGTAACTAATTAGTACAAAAACACAACATACGACTACATTTTTAAGCTAAAAATAATTGCGTAATGCTGAAAAGTTGGAGGTGAAACTATTTTTTTTTTTTTCAAAAATTGCTAGTATTGTGAATTTGACAAATATTTATATAGAAATGGTAAGAAACATTGAATTAAAGATGAGATTTTTTAGTGGAAAGACTGAAATTGTATCATCTTGTAAATCATACTTGGGTAAACTTTAATAAATTTGTTCTCAAGTTCTATTTTCCCAGTGCTTCCCAGGGGTTTTCCATCTTGCAAATGTCATGACTGCCATATTTAATTACTTAATCTTAAAATCTAAAATGCAGCTATATGTCCATGTATAAAGACCCAATTCATACTGTGAAACAATAAAATTATAAGTGTGCCAGATATTATTTGGAAAATATTTAGCTTAGATTACTTGGGATGACCCCAATTTCACCCCCTCCATTAATTTGGTATTCATACTTGTACTCATAAGTAACATACCAGGCGCTAGAACTCAACATAAAAAAAGAGAAAACATTAAATAATCTTTGGTTTTATATCCCTTCATAAAGCCCTAATCATATTCTAGTCAGATGAATCAGAAAATGTGCCATTAGAGTACACTATAACCTGATGCTGGAGAGGATTCATAATATGATGCTGGTGAGGATTGACACTAATCAGCAGATTAGCTATGCCACATATCACCTCAAGTACCTCCAACTCAGTATTAACCACAGCAGTTACCATCAACTAACAATTTACTAGACTTGTAGAAAACAGCTGCAGCTAAATAAGGAGAGGCTAATCAACCCATGCAAGCTAACATCAAAATAACCAAGGTAGCCGGTTGTAAGTGAAACTGCTATATTTAGTCGTTATTAAAGATTTATAACAGGTAATCATGCATGGATCGACCCTTAAAAAAAACAACACTTATGAATGAAGTTAAATACTTAGCTAAAGCTAATGCGATCTAGCCGAACTGTTAGCCACTTAGGTGGGGTGATTTCACATCAGCATGTTTACATTATGACATTTATATAAGTTTAGTTATACTAAAACTAGGCAACACGATGATCAGACTGACAACGCTTAACTAGTTAGTTTAGATAGTAAGTTACAAGTTAAGCTAACTCACCTGGACGCGGTGGTCAAAGCCAATGTAGCTCTCGGCTAGCTACTTCTGTAATATCCCAAAATAACCGTAATAATCTCAAAATTCCAGCTCGGTGTTTCCTCAAAACGATTTAATGGCGTTCGGAAAAACAAAATGCCCAAGATTAGTCCATCATTTAGTTAGTGTCTCATCTGTATGACACTGACACTCAACAAGCCCTAGCATGACTCTGAGGGGTCGGGCCGGTGTATGATGAGCCGTTGATAGGCAACCCACGAACCGTTTCCCTGCCGGGGCGTCGTCCAAGCTCGGCCCTCTTCGGATTCTTTCGGTCGCATTTGGCCACGCCTTCGAAGTCTGTTGCGCACGCTCGGGTTGTGTTCGATTTTAGTCGGATTTTTCCGGAACTTTTCGGACATTCACGATTGTTTTAAACGACGTTGCCACCTGGTGGTGGTTGTTTACGCACAGCTATAGCTATTTTTAATTTTAAGTACTTTATTGGGATGATTTTGTTTACACACAATATAAATATTCTACACAAAACAAAATATCGTAATAATATGAATCATATAATATTCAGAATAGCTTTTAAAAATAAGTACAATTATAAATATGTCATACCTCGCCGTTTTCGGTTTTGGTTTTTATTTATGTAATTTTAGTTTAACTTCATTAATAACACTCGAAAATTTGAATCACACTTGACGTCAGCCTGTGTGTTGCGCCATCACTGGCTGCACATAAACAAACTGGCAACGTTGTCGAGAGAAGGGGGTTTTAAAGTGTTATTACTACAGAGTGCTTTGCATGGCATTTACTATAGACGCCAGCAAGACGGATCCGTCGGGAAATGTACTCCATAGTGGAGCTCAAAGGTGTAAAATGTGGATATCGCTGTGGCTACTGTGGGAATGCAGGAGGTAAAGCTTCATACGGTAAGTGAAGTGTATGGTAGAAAGCAAACACAAAACAAGTAAATTGCGACACACAAAAACCTTATAACTTTTGCGTACAGTCCATATTTACAGTATTTCGGAAGCTTTCCAAACGAAAGTTTTGAATCATAAATGTTTTACTGGTTTTTAGGGACTTTTATCAATACAGGAAACGTACAGTGAGTCAGTGCTTCCTGGGTCAGGTCATGTAAAACTGCGTTTAAAGCGCTCGAAATGTTTTGCTCGTTAATATTAATTGTGTTTTTCTGACGTTGCTTCCTTGTCTTTTTGGAACGTCCAATCACGTCGCGTCATTAATATTAATCATCTTATTTCGTTTTTAGGCCCCACCTACTAACGGCGGGGTTTCAGCATGTCAGAACAATCAGAGACGTGCACTGGGCAAACGTCATGCAGCCTAATTAATATTCATGACACAGGCCTTTCCAATAGTAGGGTTACTTTGTAATGTGTTTCTGGGCGCAGCTAAGAGAGCGTGGAAATGGCAGCGGGAGGATCGTACAGTATAGTGGAGTATTTCGGGGGAGATGACGGCTATCGCTGCGGTTACTGTAAACATGAAAACGGCAATTTCTCACACGGTGAGTGTGTTCCCCATCTGTTACCGATGGCTGGTGGTAAATCCTCAGTGAATTGACAGAACTGTTTACGAATGCCGGGTTTGACCAGTCTGTTTTGATTAGCGTTCAACGGTTTCATCAACTGGTAAGCGTGATTTGTGAAGACGCTTAATTATATTAAAGCATTAGTTATATAGTTCCAGATGGGTTGTTTAAAGTATTTCATTGTGCAATCCTTTAAAAACACCGCGATGGTTTCATTATCTGTCAGCTGTCATCCAAACGTTTCCTCAAAATGAATTTGGTTAGTTTGCAACTTCAAAGGAGTGTTTTTTTTTAAAAGTGTTTTTTTTTTTTTAAACACAGAAGTTATAAATGATGTCTTGATGTGAAGGAATAGCAGAGGCCTTGTTATATTTGTTCATCCCAGCCTGGACCAGTGACATGTCCTTTTGCAATGGGTTTAACAGCCCAGATCTTTACAGCAACTGTGTGTGTGTTGTAATAAGTGCATTTAAAATGAGAATAAAGTGCGTATTTTATATAATTTAGATAATCAAATACAGGTTTGAGTTTATGAAATGATAAATGTGCGATCTTCTAGATGCCACAGATCCCCAATGATTACCCTTGTATGAGGGACCACCCCGTGCTAAAATATAAAATCTTCTATATAGTTTCTTGCATAAGCAAAGTTATACTATGAAAAATGTATATTATAATCACATCTAAAATATTTAGTTTCTTTTAAGATACATTTGACGGATTTTTATACTATTGTATTTAATTCAGTTATTGAGGTGTTTGATCATTTATGTATATAAGTATAACTTTGGATAACTTATTTGATGATGTTTAGTCTCTTTTAAATATTTTCTTGTTTTTATTTTGAAAATTGTTTATTTTGACGTTTTTCGTGTTTTCTTTTGCACCCCCTAGCACTCCCCTGCAGCCCCTGCTTGCAGTTTGAAAACTATAATATAGATATAATAACCTACAATATAGAGTTACAGTTTAGATAGAATCTGGTCAATTTTAGAACATATACATACTTTTTTTATAATTCCCGATCCCATCATAGTGAGAAATGGTCCGGGGAATGGCAAAAAATTTGGTGGTCTAGGTCATGAAATTAGGTGGATTTATGTACTCTGTTTGTTTTTACTACAGCCACCAGATAATTCACATTTAAATGGATCTTGATTCACCTTTATAATGATGCTGATGTTGACAGCTCACTGTAGAACTGGTGCTAACAGTGGCGACGTAAGCAGATGATCAAAGGATTATGAGGATGCAGTGTTGTAATAATGGGAAAGTTAGGTATAAATAGGGGATGAGATTGTCTATGAATGAACGTGCTGGAGGATATAATCTGATCCTGTGCCACATAATGTGGAAAACCAGAAGAAGGAAGCGTGCCTCTGATGCTAATCTTGACGTGGCTGGAAGCCATCATGATGGGAACGCTCAGAGACGTTTGATTACTTTCGCTTGGCAGGTGTCCTAAGCAACTTGCTTTGTCTATTTTAGTGACCTGCATAATGGTGATAGTCTCATTAACTCTTCACATATTTGTCTTTATCTGCCACCATGACTCATTTTAACCCTGCCATGTATGAGAATAGTTTAACTGATTGTGGTGACTGAATAAATTAGCTGATTGAAGGATTTGGAAGTAAAAGTAAGTTTCAGAACCTTTCAAAGTCAGCATAAAACTGTGAAACTTTTCCAATTGAAACTGGATATGCATTGAGAAATAATGTAGGAGAGGACTATAATTTATTCATTGCAAATGTGTTTGAAAAAACTGGGTGTTACATACCAGCTGAGGTGTTGAAATAAAAGAGAGTTTGTTGATGTTGTAGATTTAGAGGTGGAGCAAGCTGATTAAAACAATATGAAGACTTTTTTCATCATTCGCAATAAGTCTAAAACATAATGCATTATCTCGGACTTTGCATTCATTGATGCACATTCATCTTTTTAATCTTTTTTTTTGTGTGTAATGCCCCCTAATGGATAATAAACAATAAGTCTTTCTGAGATAGTAATTGGTGTCAATTTTTGGTTTGACCTTGACTTTTTGAGCAATACACTTTTTTGTCTCTTATTTGGGCTGAACTAATGTTGTGTTTAAAGCTGTGCATAACGTTTCTTTGCAAAGTATACTAACCAGTTACCATAAAGATCAGCGCTCAAGTGGAAATGCAGGAAAAGCTGGTGCTGGACTTAAGGACTGGCATAACTAAACAGAGGTGAATGACTTGTCTTAAACCTTTCACTTTATCACTCACCGATCAAATTTATGCAATGAGATTGCATTACACCGGGCTAATGCTTAACCCAGAGTAGACACAGTCTAAATCATTTGTCGGACACATGCTTCTGTTGCAAAATTATGAATGCATTGATTGCATGAGTGCAACAATTAAAACAATGTTCAGAGCAGATTATTTTTTAGTTATTTTACTTCATTATTACTTTTAGACGGTGTTTTGTATTGAATCAGCGAAGCGTCTGTCTTTTCAGGGCACAGACCAACTGTTGTGTTGTGCTCTAGGCCTGAAATGTTTGCCAGTGATGTCTTTTTTTTGGATGAGGAGATCTTGCACTGTGTTTGAGATGATTACTCACCTTTTTAGGGCTTGTTTATCTGCCTTAAACCCTAATCAGGGGATATTGTGCGATTGAAAAACAGGCGCCCTTGTATTGGTTAGATTAATGCATGATAAGTCAGGTAAAAACAAACCTCTTTTGTTGTGGTGATCTGACTGATGCTGTTTCTGGATTGTGTGTTCTGTTTTATTGTTCTTCTGTTTGTTTTTGTTCTGAGACCTGTCGGCCTGGCCTGTGGAGCTCAAAAGTGAGCGTCTGGATTCAGGAAGGATTAATAAATTACTTGTTAGTTTACATTAACATTTTGCAGATATATTCATCAATAGCTATTTGCTTTCTTTGTTTAAGGTTTAAAAGACTATTCACTTTCCCATCCTATTCGAATAAACCATGCTTTTAAACAGGGAAAGCTCTAGATTACAGAAAAGTTGTGGCAAAAATAATAAACAATAAAACTACATACACATATTTATGTAGGCCAAAAATGAAAAAAAAAAAACACGGGTGAAAAAAATGTAATCTATAATAATTAATATAATATACTAATACTAATGAATTAACCGATCTTGCCTTAACCATTCTTTTCAGCAGTTTAAAAGAAGCATTAGCAACCCCAAAATCTAACTTGGAAAAATATTTTTAGTCAATTTTGTTAAAAAAAAAAAAAGGATGTCATATGAAAAAGTTAGGACACCCTATTGAATTCCATGGTTTTCCATATCAGGACATCATAAAATATTATCTGGTTATTGGCAAGTCTTAAAATTGGGAAGATGAAAGCTCTAAACACCAACAACAAATGACATATTGCGCCATTTCATTATTTATTTAACAAAAATAAAGCCTAAATGGAAAAGTCATGTGTGACAAAGTTAGGATAACATAGGACTGAAGAGTGTAAATAGCAGTCAGGCATTGTTAATCTAACGCTTTTGATTAACTGATCATAAAAGCAGATGTTTTGGCAGTTTGCTGGTCTGGACTGTTCAGGTGTGTGTTAACATAATGACAAGAAGGCAAGACACCAGCAATGATCTTAGAGAAGCAATTATTGCTGCTATCAATCTTTTGATTTCCAAACAATCTGAAGTCCATCGTTCTACAGTGAGGTAGATTATCCACAAGTGGGAGACATTCAAAACAGACACCAATCCTGACAGGAGTGGACATCCCAGCAAATTCACTCCAAGATCAGGCTGTGTAACGATCAGAGGAATGGCAGACAACCCGAGAACTTCACCGCAGGCTCCACAGGCCTCAGTTAACATTGACAAAGTAACCACGATAAAGTTTAAGACAGTAAGACAATGAGACAAGTATGGCAAGTTTGGAAGTCTCACAAGAACTGAAATATCAGAACAAACCATAAGTCCTCTAGAACAATGTCCTTTGAACAGATGAGACCAAATTGGAGATATTTGGCCATAATTCACAGTGTCATATTTGGTGAACACCTAAAGATCACATCAGCACAAACACCTCATACCAAAAGTCCTAAATGCTGGTGAATGGCTGATGATTTTGGGCCTGTTTTGTAGCCACAGGACCTCTAGAGTCAAATGTGAAGCCAACTATCTTGCAGCTAAAGCTTCGGGTCATGCATCAGGACAATGATCTTGAGCACAACGGCAAATCTACAAGAGAACGGCTGAAAAGAAGAGAATCAAGGTTTCTGTACCCAATCAAAGTCCAGATCTCATCTTGACTGAAATGCTGTGGTGAGAGCTGTATGTAAACAAATGCCCACAAAACATAGAAAACAATTACTTCAAGTAAGTAAGGCAGTTGAATCATAGGGTGTCCTAACTTTGTCACCCATAGCTTTTCGATCTTTGCTTTATTTTTGTTAAATAAATAAGGACACAGTGTGATATTTCATGTGATGTAGTTCATCTAAGGTACTATTTTCCAAATTTTAAGAACTGACAAGAACTAGATCATTTTTTATTATGTCCTGATACAGAAAACTATTGAATTCAATAGGGTGTCCTTAATTTTTCACATGACTGTATATGTATGTGTATGTCTCAAATTACAATTATTTTAGCCTGTACCACATTTAGACATCAACCTGCCCTCCTGTTATTGATATAGCCGTTTTGCTTTGACAAATGTACAGTATCAGTCATTCATTTTTAGTTGTGGATATGCATCTTTATTAATATGTCTTGTCAGTATTGTGTAGTTTTAATAATAATATCTATAATCCACAAGGTAGTGACAGGAGTAGCTTTAATCTTCTGTCTATCAAAGATCCCCTCAGTGTTTACGCTGAATTGCATTATAGCTCAATCTAGATAAAGCTCCATCTTAACCCCACAGCCAAAAAACCGAGCGGATTCTCAGAGCTTTGAGGACTGATGTCCTGTTCTTGTCCTTGTGTGGGAGCTTAATTCTCCATGACGTCAAAGGAAACATTTCCTTTGTGAACAATGTTTCACTGAGATTTGCTGTCAGGGGTCGCTGAGGCTCGCTGGGTCTCATTTCTACATATAACGCTCTCGTGCTGTGGTTCTGCATGCTTGCACACACAGCTTCTTAAGTGTTCGAATGATCCCACATGTCTTTAAGAGGTTGATCCTAAGTTCTAAATGCTGTTGTTCTCTCTCTAGGCATGTGGTCCCATACTATGACAGTGCAGGACTATCAAGATCTCATCGACAGAGGCTGGAGAAGGTGCTGCTGATGTTATTATTGAACTGCATATTTCAAAATATTTTAAATCATGTGCTGAATAAATAGGTTTTCTTGCATAATGTCTTAGCAGGGAACACTATTACACATGAGCAGGATGCAGTAGTCTGGTCAGTGTAATGAGCTTAACACAGTGACTGAATCAGACATGCTTCCTGAGCTGTCTCATAGACCTCTTACAACCAGACAAATGGGTTTTTGTGCACTTGACAGGCACACTGCCGAAAACCATCATTTTAGACTATTTTTCTGAACTTGATGTGATCTATGATTCAGCAAGTGAACAAAAGTGTATATTCAAATGAGTGTACAATGCCAGTTTTTAAATACGTCAAATTACAATTTATGTTACATATGTTCATTGTAAATGAATGATCATTTAAACAACTTTAAAAATTGTACATTTAATAGTGAGCCCTGCATAAATGGGCATTAATAATTTATGATAATGTATGATAACCATTGGTTTGTGTATGACTAATTAAATTGATTTCCTTTTTTTTTTTTTTTAAATATAGGAGTGGCAAATATGTTTACAAACCTATTATGAATAAGACATGCTGTCCACAGTACACCATCAGGTAAATTAATCTTTTTTTTTTGTATATATACTGTAGGATACACTGAGGTATAATAAAAACGTATATATTATAGTTAAATGTTTTCTTATTAAATGTATACGTCGCAGCACAGAAATAATAATGAACACTTTGCAAATATGTTATGTGTCCTTTTCACTCTCTTTATTTATTTGTGTTGCTGTACTTATTTTCTAAAGGTGCCATGCTTTGAACTTCCATCCATCGAAGACTCACAAAAAGACCTTGAAGAAGATGAACAGGTTCCTCTGCAAAGGAGAGATGCCAGTAGAAAATGAGGGACGTGAAGGTGGGCACCTTTTACTGGATATCAGGTTGCTGGTGGTGATTTAGGCTGAACATTCACACAGCAATGTCAAGATCCACACGCATGAGGCTGGATGCTATGTTGGATGATTATTTTGTCTGTGTTTTGTAAACTAATTTGAAAAAGCTCTTCATTACTTTCTAACATTAACATAAAATAGCATAAAACATGTGACTTGCATGTCTTCCACAAACCGAAGAGGCCACATTGTTTGTTTTTGAGCTTGAGCTGACCGTCAAATTACAGCTTTTGGTGATATTCAGTATTTATGATAATGTAATTTGAAATTAAATGTTATTTCATATAATTATTTTTTTCCAATATAGGATCCAAAATTTCAGCATTGAAAGCAGATTGAAAATGACATTGGTAGATTTAATAATTTTCATTTACCGTATATGCACTAGTATAACAATATAGCAATATTTACATGCAGTACAAATGTATTTTTACTGAAACATTTAATATATGAAAAATGCAGCATAATAACTTCCATGAACCTTTCTGAGTGATGACACGAACAAATTTTGAATCAGTTTTTCGTGAAACTGATCATTTGAACTGATTAATGGAATCAAACCTACCAACTGTAATGCTGTCTTTGCTGCTAAACACTTTAAAACACATTAAAAGTGTAAATCATATCTGGTTAAATGTGATTCAGTAGATTACAGAGTCCAAATTTGAGCCTAATTTGAGAAGAGTTGCATTCCCAAGCCAGTATTTTTTTTCCAGGTATAGCCTCTGTCTGTTTCTTATATTTTGTGGTCTGGTCTGATTTGGTTTGCCATCCCAGGTTTGTTAGAAGATATCAAAGATCGTCTAAAGCCTCTCTCTTCCATACTTCAGAGGACAGTGGCTATAGCTGCAGGAAAAACCCAGTCGTTTTTGTCAGGTGCGCTTTCTTTGCTGTAGGCCAAACATTAACCGGATGCCCTTCCTATCATCCATCATTTGTTATCTCAGCCATACTTTGCAGTTTTCTTTTCTTTTTGTGTTTCCTGTGCATAATTTGTTTGTGCGGTGTTGCGTATGACAAATTTGGTTTGGGTTGAAGAAGTACATTTATGCTTGCAACTAGAGTCTCTTCCTCATCGAGACCAATTTCATATCATTTACACATACAGATTTAAAACTTGTGTGAGTGTGTATGTAAATGAAACCAATAATTTGATGGTCCCAGGTAGCAGTGCGAGTTGAGTGAATCCCTGCAAATGAGCGACATTGTGAATGTAGTTATCTTAAAGGTGCATGTGTTGATTCTTTAGGAGAGCCTATGGACTCTGTGCATGAAGAGGGTGTTCAACCACCTCCTCAAGACCCTCTGAAAATAGACCACAGTGAAGTACAGGACATCAGCACCAGCCCAGACACAGACACCACCAACTCAACTGCACCAACAACACCCAGAGACGACGCAGAGAAAACCACTATTGTTACACCCAAACCAGGTCAGTCTCATAGAACCTGCATCTTTAGCAACTGTATACTTGCAACAGTTTTTTGACCAATTTATGAAAAGTTAAAATTGGTTCGTCAGATGTGAATCGGTCTGCACTGGAAATGAATTCCAATTATGACTTTCTCATCACATTCAGTTCAGATTGCAAACTCAAATTCCTCCATGCTGAAGGTCTGTGGCTTTTGAGGATGGGCAGTATTGTATGGGCATTAAAAACTAAATACTATTTTGTTTAAATACTTTTTACATTTAAACTTAGTATTTTTGTATTGTCAAAATCCCTGATGCAGGATCAGTTGCTACAATGGAAATATTATCAGAAAATTGTAATACTTTAGTCTGTACATTGATCCAGAGGCTTAAAAACAATTAAAGCAGTAGTTCTCAATCTTTTGGAATCTAAGGCCCTTCATTGTCCACAACAGTGTTTGAAGACCCAGTGTTCCTGTTGAGTTATTTTACTGGTATGACTATTAACATGCATACTCATGATAAAAAGGCAATTAAGTAAATCTTTCTTTTGTGTGTTTTTTTTATTGTTTAAATGAAGGTGTTTTGAGGCCTCGCTGGAAGTTTGCTAAGGTTCCTAGGTGTGCACTCGCTGTTTGAGGACCACTGCTTTAAGAAAACCTCATGCTATTAAAATCGTGTGGGGCTTAAAACAGAACAAGTTCTGAATGAGAACATGTTATCAATTCCTAACCAGACTGTTAAACATAAGATGTTCCACTGAGGAACACTAGAGGGCAGCATTGGTTCAGAAATAAATGTGATCTCTCCTTTGGGCATATTGTTTAGTTTTTTTTCCTCCGTCACTTTATGCGTTACGCTGAAAGTATCACTTTTCATGTCTTACAAAATTTCCCCCCTTACTGAAACAAAATTTCTTTAGAAATAGTGTTTTGCTTTATCAGTCAACACTTTATACAAGCGTATAATAAATTCCCTGTGGACTTCAGGCATAAGGACCGTACATCTATGAATATGAGTTATAAACAAATTAAAAGTCCCATACATCTACAGGCCGTTGGAATGAGCACCCCCCACAGAACGGGTCGGAAATGGGAAGGATTTATAGAGCCTCCCAAAAGGAGGAGAAAACTCTCGCTCTCTCTATCTCTAAACGGAAACCACCTGGTGACAAATTTATCGCAGCTTGCTTTATGACCATCTTTACGTCTGAGTTATTTCTGTTGTTAGCGTTGACGCAGAAGGAGCTAAATGACTGATTCCACACAGGAGGTTAATACTCTGGTTATAAACAACAGAATCTGTGAATGGTTTCTCTGGACATTCGAGCTGAATGGAGCGAGTACATGTGAACAGCCTTAGACCTTCACTCGTAACTCATGTTAATGAGAAACAAAGAAAGAATGATTAAAACTTGGATTTTTTATGACCCTGTCAAAATCTGGAAGCTATTAAGTGGTTGCTAAGGTGTTGTCAGCAGCTAGAGTGTTTTAGGTGATTGCTGAGTGTTGCTTAGTTCTTCAGAGGATCTTAGTAATAGTATTGTATAGTAGTGGATTGTATAAAGCATATTGGATTTTAAATACACGTTTGTCTTGTGTGTTTGTGTGTTGACTGTGCCAGTAAAGGCTGGTCCAGGTAGTAAAAGTGTTTCTCTTCTCCACGCCCCACTGTTCCTCTTTCCATATGTTTTCCTCTCATAAAGGAGTGTGCTCTAATTCACCCAGCCCTGACTCATCCCCACACAACAAATATACCTTCCCCTGTCCCCTCAGGGAGTGTGTGTGTGTGTGTGTGTGTGCGCGCTAGCACCTATAAGGAATGTGTCTTTGAGTTTCTGCTGCCTGTACATTAGCGTGCGTAACTGTATATGTGTGTCCATGGCTCCTCAAGGAAAGGCAGTTCTGGACTTTTTACGAACTGTTAAGTGCTTGTGAGGGAGAATGTGTCTTCCGCAGGAACAGATCTGTCAGAGTTTATCTCTCCCTTGCACACAACGGCCCGTACGTGTTTACTGACCTCAGTTCAATCCGGTCAGTGTTTCTAGTCAAGCGTGATAATATTCAGTGTTTTCAAAGGTCAGCGTTTGACCGTGACCCATTTAATTAGTCTTAAAACAGTCTGAGGTGTGTTCACTCTTGATTCAATAGTGTGCAATGCATGTTTGTATTATTATTATTATTATTAGTGTAAATATTACGATAATTAAAATAAATATTATAAATTAGTGCTGGTCACCAATTAATAGTGATTACTCACATCCAAAATAAAAGTTTTTGTAGAATATATATATATATATATATATATATACAGTATGTGTGTACTGTGTATATTTATTATGTGTATATAACCACACACACGCATGCATATATATATTTAAGAAAAATGCTATGTTTATATATTAAAAATATTTAGATATAATATAAATTATTTGTGTAAATACACATAAATATTTTTAAATTATATACGGTA
>JAUMHE010000062.1:20019808-20031714 GCA_032359235.1 Enteromius mattozi | reverse complement strand
TTATATATTTAATATTAAATTTGTTCATTGGTTGTTAATTGAACAACAGTTGAAAGATGTGAGTATTTATAAACGAAATAACGAAAAAAAATGTAAGTAAAAAAAAAAAAAAAATTAATTAGTAATATGCATTTCAAAGAACTTCATTTGGACAATTTTAAAGGTAATTTTCTTAGTATTTTGATTTGATTTATTTACTTATTTTTATTTTTTTGCACCCTCAGGTTCCAGATATTTAAAATAGTATACATAACAAAACAAACATTAATTTAAAGCTTATTTATTCAGCTGTCAGATGATAATTTCACATAGAAATCTCAATTTCGAAAAACTGACACACATGACTGGTTTTGTGGTCCAGAGTGACATATTAGGATGATTTCTGAAGATCATGTGACACTAGACTAGACTAATGATGCTGAAAATTCAGCTTTGCATCACAGGCATAAATTGCATTAAAAAAATAATAAATGTTTCACATTTTTTTTAAGGATTATAAAAATCTTTTATTCTTATTTTTTTCCCTCTTAGAAATATCATGTGGGTAATGTAGGCTTAAATCTGACCAGCAGAATTTCCTGCTTTTCAATTTCAATTCCCAGTAAATCCCTTTCTCTCTCATCCAATGTAAAGAGGCAAATGCCTACAAATAAAATAAATACATTGCGTAATAATTAAATTTTTATAATAATAACTTATCTTCTGTCTTTGTCTTTTGCTCTTCTCCAGGCTGAGACTGCTCCTGACGGACCTGACGTAGGCTACGGCTCGTTCCATCAGCAGTATTGGTTGAATGGCAGAATAGTAGCTGTAGGAGTTCTGGACATCCTGCCCTCCTGTGTGTCATCTGTGTACCTCTACTATCACCCCGACTTCTCCTCGCTCTCACTGGGCACCTACTCTGCTCTCAGGTAAGTCAGCCAATCCCAAATTCTAATCTAATCTTTGAGCTTTTCAGGCAAAAACATTTAATTGACAGTTAATTTGACTTGAAATTAAATGTGGACATCCGAAACTGAAACTAGTTTGAGCCTAAGCCCTTTGGTTACCAGTCTAAACCTTTAACCACTAGGCTACACTACCTCCCAACAAAACATTAACAGCATTAATGCTACAGACGAACAGCACAGAAATCCCTCCTAGTTCTTCTCTCTTAAATAGTCCACAATCTTGTCTTCTAAATATGCTTTCCTATAAGTTTTCAATGGTTGTGCTGGTCGATTAGAGAATTCAGTGCATGTTATTTTCATGCACACTCACAGTTACAGGCCTATATGGTCTTTCACATGTGTGTGCAAGTATTTCACATGGGCTGCTCACCTGATTAGGTTACACTTTACAGGAGATGCCAGATGTGTGTGTGTGTGTGTTATGCTCATAGTTTTGGGTGTCTGGAGGCCTCGGGAGCCTCATTTCTCACAGACACAAGAATGAAAAGAAGGCGCGAGTGAGAAGTGGAGATTGTGCCCAGAGCAGCTGGTGTCAGCCGCGGGGTCAGTGTCTTTGTGCTGTTGTGTGTCAGCGTGATTGAGTGAGACTGTCTGAGCCCAGGATGTGACACTGTTCAGCAATGTGTCTCCATGCTGCGCTGGACGGTTAAAATAATGATGAATGGCTTGCAAAGATAAACAAAATCAGTTTCCTTCGACTCCTAAACGTGCTGAAAATTAATTTACACTGTTCATTCTGTAGACGTCTTTGGGTGAATCTCAATAAAATTACCCTTGTCATATTTAACCCCTACAAAAGGCTTAATAAAAGGAAGGATATTTAGCATAAATGATTAAGCACATCCAAAAAAAAGGTTTTGTTACATAATACATAATAAATGAGTGTGTACTTATTATATTTATAAATACGAGGTATATACTTAAGAATGTAAGTATGTTACGTTTATTTATTAAATATATTTATGTATAATATAAAATATAATAATATAAATACATAAATGTTTATACATTTTAAATATTTATATATACACAATAAATAAACATTATATAAGCAAAAACCTTTATTTTGATGCAATTAATTGCAATAATCATTTGACAGCACAGTTTTTTTTTTCATTTGTAACATTTTAACATATTTTATTTAAAATGTTTTGAATTTATTTGTAGTTCCTTTTAGTAATGATAGGAAGATGTATGTATAATTATATCATTTTAAACATTTTGTACTATATAATTTTTTATTATATTCATACAGACATACATTTAAATAGTGTGTATACATATATATAGTATTAATAGTATAAATTAAAAGCAGTACAGCAAATACTATCATAATGTACAAATTCTTTTTTTATTGCGTATGGTAATAAGAATTTGTGTAGAAGATGTGCTTAATTGTCAAAATTGTTAAATCTTTGATAATCACAACGTAGTTTTCCTTTTTATAAAAAAACAACAAAAAAAAACATATATATATATATATATATATAGTTAATTTTTTTGGGTTTGCAATATGCACATAATCCATGAAATTTCACCCTATTTTCATTAGTATATTTTTCTTGTTATTCAGTAAAAATATCTTGTAAACATCCTTGCTGTTTTGTTTACATCTCCTACTTATAATAGTTAGACACTGTTATGTGGACGTAGGAAATATGGTCCTCACATCTTCTGCTCTGGCTCTGTGTGTGTGTGTGTGTGTGTGTGTGTGACATTAATATTAAGCAGACGTCTTGTCCGTGGTGAGCGCTGTGGCATAATTGGCTTGTGTAGGGGTGTCAGAGCTCTGAAGAGGAGATAATGGAGGCTTCAAACTGCTGCCAGTGCCGTGCGGGTGGGGACTGGGGTTCGAGTCGAGGAGGGAGGGGGCTGCCCTTTCTTTCTGTCCCTCTTTCTTTCTCCATCTTTTTTGTGAATGGGTTCCACAGCCTCTTCTTATCCGTCTCTCATTCATGGAGAGCCAGGCTTTGTCACCAGGGGATGGGAACCCGGGAACCTGGCAGCGACCGCATGACCTTCCAGCACCTCGCTGTTTGTCGTCGCTCCTTTTCCCTTCGCTATTTTTCTCTTTTATTTTCCTCCTTTTATTTTGCTTTGGCTTCTCTCTATCTTCCTCTCCTTTTCTCGAAAGAAAAAAAAGCCCCCCCCCCTCCTAATTTTTGGTAGGACAGAGAGTGTGAGGTGTACAAAATGCAGAAGAAAGAGCAGGATTTATTTATGGAAAAGAGAAACGTGTTTGTGCAGGGAATAAAGCGGGAACTGAAAAGAGAGAGAGAGCAGGAGCTCATTGATTGCTCGCGGGAGGAAGTATAAATCTCCTCTATTTTTCCTCCTGTTTTTATTTTCACAGCTCCCTTTTGTTTTTCTCCTCCCCTTCCTCTTTTTCTGCACTTCCAGATACACATTTAAATGGCTGTTTATGAGGGAAACAGTTGATCTGGTCCATATGCAGAAAGTCATATGATGTTTTATCTACTTTAGGCATCATATCCTGATTCTACACATCATAATATTAATTATCAGTCATTAACAGTTGTCAAATGGTTTGTTATGATCAGACAATATTTGGCAGACACAACTATTAGAAAATCTAGAATCTGAGGGTGCTAAAAAATGGCCTTTAAAGTTTTTAGCAATGCATATTACTAATCAAAAATTAAGTTTTAATATATTTACAGGAGGAGATTTACAAATATATATATATATATACACCATTTTTTAATATATATATTTTTTTAAATGAATAAATCAGTTTTATGGTCAACTGCTTCTTTTCCCTAAGTTAAGTGTAATATTTCTAAATATCTTCAAGAAATCTCTTTAATATTACACGTGACATGTCTTGATTGAGCATATTTGAATTTAATGAGATTTCAAAGCAGTATTTCTCATGTTTTTCTGTCTTTTTTTGCACAGAGATAGTGCGTGTCTTCAGAATATAGCAAAACAAGTCCTATGGACCACTTTTATGCTACCTTATTTCTTTTTGTTGTAGTTTTTAGAGCTTGACAGCACAAATCCCCATTATGAAAACAAGCTTTTGATATTTTGCTAAATATCTTCTTTCCTGTTCCATAAAAGTAAAATAAAAAGTAATTAAATATTACTTAAATGTAAAGAAAGCTATTAAACTGCATGGATAAACTCTGCAAGAGTAAGTGATTGTCTTATTTTACCAGTCAGTCCAAAAATGTCAAGCAGTGGATGTTTGAATCATTAGATCAGTTCTCTTTGAAATGAGCACCATGCAGTTTCACGACTTTGAGCACAAAGCTTGTATACTATGTCAAACTAACTGGACAATCTGGTTTCATAGCATGACCCATATGCCTGTAAAGCATTATTTCTGCCCTTGTTCTCTCTGCAGGGAGATTGCCTTTACCAGGCAGTTGCAGCAGCAGTCACCCAAACTCTCCTACTACTATCTGGGTTTCTACGTCCATTCGTGTCCCAAGATGCGCTATAAGGTACACTTTTAATCTTAAATCAACCTTCATTTCTGTTCATCTCTGCACTGTTCAATTTCACCTAACTGAACACTGATGTACTGCAGTATCATAGTAGTAACATCCAGAAAAATGCACCTTTATCTACCTAAATTGAATGCTTAAATCTTCTGGTGCAGTTCTAATGTGAAGTTAAATATAAATTGTGCTGCTTTGAAAAACTTTTTCCATACACTGCACTTTTGTGAATAGTAAAACAGTATGCATCAAAACAAGTCATTCCAGCGGGTACAAGTATTCACTTTCTTAAATTTTTTATATGCATGCATCTTCTCTATCACACTGCTGGGCAAGAGTTCCGGCCGCAGTGGTTGTATAATGAACAGGGTGGCTTTTGTTTTGGAGTTGAAGTAGACACCTGTTAAAGGTGTTAATCGTCTGTGGTCCGCCAGCGTCACACCTCTCCGCTCGGGTGCCGCTGTGATCTGTTTCTCTCATTACTGCTCCCCAATGACCCGCCCTGGAGCGATTGCAGTACCACACTTCTGGAAACCTGCCTTCGCCGCAGGAAATATCTCTTCCTCCTTCCTTTATTAGACCTGTGAGATGGTACATACAGTTTAGGAGGATTAGTGCTAAATTTGTTTCATTTATAGATTTATTTATTTATTTATTTATTTATTTTTTTAAATGAGCTTTTATTTTTAGATTTTCTTTTAAATTTGGATATATTTTTAAATGCTTCAGTTTAGCATTTTTAATATATATATACACATTTTTTAACTTATTTTATTTAGTTGTCAAGGCAAACAATTTTTGTTTTTTTTTTTACTTTAAGTTTTTTTTAGGTTTTTAAGGTTTAATGTTAATAATGCTTTATTTTTGTTTTCAACCTTTATTTCAGTTATCAAGCATATTTAAAGAGTATTTATTTTTAGATGACAATAACTGGAGAGGAGTGAGGAAATCTGTCTTGTCTTTCTGTCTCTGTTTTTCAAGTTTGTTTCGTGTTAAAAACTCTTATTACTTGTTCATATTTTAAAATGACCTGCAAGAGATGGATGCGCATCGATGTGTATTTACAGTAGTACAGTAGTTGCACACCTTCAGCAAATCTTCATTTTCTTTCCTCTTCATTTTGAGGACTTGCATTGGTGATAAAAGTTCGGTTAAAGTGGACTGGCAGCCACAAGCATTTTTAAGCATATTTTGTGTAATTTAAGGGATAGTTCACCCAAAAATGAAAATGATCCTGTCTTTTACTCATCTTACTTTTACTCATTTTAATTTATTTTTTAGTTGATTTATTTTTTGTTTATTTGTATTATTGTTAAATTATTTATCATTTATTATGTCTATTATTTATAAAACACATTATTTAATATTTATTATGTTATACATTCAGCAGGTACATTTCAGTTCACTTACTAGCCCACTTTTTTATTTCAGCTTGTCATGTTTGTTTTTTCAATTACATAATGTTAGCATTGCCAACCCCTGATCTTATGGCAACGCTAAATGTTCCTAGATTTTGCTGGAACACTTGGACTATTTTAAAACTACTCTGAAAGCTGGAAAGCTAATATATTTGACTTGCAGTGAACTCTGCATCAGACCGACCTGCATAATTCATCAGCGCTATCTCAATATCGCAATCGCATGCTTGCTTTTCAGCCCTTAAGCTTCATGGTGCGGACAGCCCACGGAAAATGTGGAGGTATGCTTCCAGATTTGGCTCTGTTGCATAGCTTATTGAGTTTTTGACACCGTTAGCTGTTCCTGCGGCGTGTTCCGCAGCCTCACACTTGGCCTGTAGTTGGTTTTCAGCATCTTTTGTGGACAAGGCCTTGGAGCCGTGTTGGAGCCGGGCCGCAGGATGATGGTAAAGCGCTCCATCAGGAACTCTGTGTAAGTGCTTGTACATGTGTGGACAAGGGAGATGCTGGGCAACTGAACAGCTGATTCATATACGATGGACGGAGACGGTGAGAGAGAACAAGAATGTAAATAAAAGTGATGGACTGGCCCAGAGCTGACGGGCGAGGATGAGGGAACACATGTGGCTGTCGAAGCTATTAGCAGTTGAGGAAGAGGTCAGAGCTACTGTAGTTCACGGTGTCACCTGATAGTGTGATCGGAAAGTTAAACGGCCCTAATCTTTATTTTAACATTCCTCTCCTTAAAGGAATAGTGCACCTAAAATTACGATTCTGTCATTTACCCGTCCATTGCTCTAAAATGTCATTCGGGCTTATGTTCAGTTCAAAAAAATATCTCCTCAAGACATACAGCACAAAGTTTCTAGTCATCATTACAACCTGCTGTGATATGTCTTGATGCATCATATTTGAATTTGAGATTTCAGAGCACTTTTTCTGTCTTTTTCTTGCACAAAGTTATTGTATGTCTTCATAATATAGCAAACAAATCATATGAAAAACATTTTAAGGTATCTTCTTCAATTTTGGATCTGAAGTGTTTTTATGTCAAGCAAGTAATATATATTCAGTTGCGTTGTGGCGCTTTAAGTTAACCCTCTGAGCACACTTGGTACCTTTAGGGTCAAAAGGGACCAAAGCCTTAAAATGTATATATTTTTTTAGTGCTGTCAAACTATTAATCACATCCAAAATAAAAGTTTTTGTTTACATAATATATGTATATATGTGTATTTATATATACTTAATGAATATACACAGTACACATATATTATGTGAACAACAACTTTTATTTTGTGACTTTGCGTGCGATTAATCGTTGCACAGCACAGCACAAAATAATTGTTTATTTTATTTTAGTTTATATATATATATAAATTATTATTATTATTATTTACTTTTTTTTTTCTTTTTTTTAAGAAAATTGACCTAATGTAGTTTTGTTTAATAATAATTTTGATTTATTAATTTTCTTAGAATTTTGGGGAGATTTCATGATACTATGCGATATTTATAAACTTTTTTATTAGCCATTTCTTTTTCCAATAATTCATTTTTTTTTCGGATTTTTTTCGTATAAGAGCTACACACATTTGGCACCTTTAGTAAAATGATCAGCTGTCTTTTATCACAGTTTTGATATTGATTTTCATATCAGTTCTGCGCTCTATTAGAAACCATGTAATAATTACCTCCTCTGAAAGCTTGGAGCATCTCTGCAATGCGTCAGTAAGCGTGAAGCGGCTGGGTATCTTAATTCACTTTCTCTGCACTGCAGTACCGTGTTAGTCTACTGAAACTTTCAACCTCAGGCTGTATCTGCAGTCCTGGAAGTTGTTTGTGCGTCTGTCTTTGTTGAACGCTCTCCGTGGAGCCGGTTTCTGCAGAGCTGTGCGTGTGGAATAGTGAATAGAGCTCGGTTGGAGCTCTATGGGTAATCTCTCACATCAGAGGATGAGTGCCACTCACCCCTCTCATTCACCTCCCGCCATTGTGCACTGAGAGATTGGTCTGGGGTTAGAAGGTTGTCTGTTTCTCACCTACATCCAGATCCCACCTTTTTTTTAATCAAGTATTTGACATAAAAATCTACTCTTGTCGTTCCAAATCCAAATGCTGCTTACTGCTCTTTTTTTTTTTTTACAATAAACAAGATCTGAAGCTTTCATGCGTGGAAAAGGACACCAAAGCATTATTAAAGTATCATTTAAACCCGTATTTTTGTGAGAAACAGACCTGAAAGTACTGCATGCATATAAATCCTGAACGTTGCAATCCATTTCACGTATGCTTTTACATGCATTGCATCTATTCTGAACAAAGCTTTAGCTCATGTGCAGATGATTTTTTCCTTCTAAAAAGAAAAACATGTCAGCAGAGTTTTTAGCAAATATTTAGTCTCATACTCAAACATTTCATGAGACATGGCAAGGAAACAAACATATGCTTCTTTATAAAATGTGAAACCTATGCAAACTTTCATCACAGCACTGCGCAAGGTATTTTTGAATCAAAATAGTCTGATTCAACCTTTTACATGCTCCGTGTTTTCCTTTAGATCTACATCACTCTTTTCAATCCGATTGACATTTTCCTTTGGAAAAAAAACTATATTGTCACAAAGGTCTGATTGAGCCATCAATCTGATTATTTGGGTGCATGTAAATGTAGCTAATGAGTTAAGTGACAAACAAATCAATCCCATTTATAAATAAATCATTAAATGAACAATGACCCGATTCATTCACAAGATTCAAAAGCATGATTGGTCATGAATCTTATCATAAAACATGCCAAAGAAGTCTAGAGCAGTTACCAATGTCTTAAATTTGGATCTTTTGATTGTATGACAACAGAAGAGTTATGCAAACTGCTTTTATGTTGTTTGTGCATCTTTTTGAGGCTTTAAAGCCCTAGTCACCATTAATTATAATTGCAAAAGAACATGGGAAAGTCTTTTTGTATTTTGTGGAATGGTTTGGAAAGACATGAGGGAGAGTAAATGATGAGAGAATTTTCCATATTTCTTTAACACGAAGGCATATGGTATTATTGTGGCTGTCCTGGAATGTCTTGTTGAAATCCATCTGAGTGTGTTGTTTCAGAATGACCCCCTGCACCTCTGCTAAGAGCTTAGCACCCGCTGTGTCTCCTCAGAGCCTCTGAGCTCTCATGCTCCGTGCTGCTTAGAGCTCATTTCCATCCCATTAGCGTGGCCCCCTTCTTTTCAGCTGGGGAACACTGTGTACCTCCACTGTGTCTATTGGCAAAGCACGCCAACTGCGTGCAGAGTTTACATTATGTGCTGGAGTCCATACATGTTTATGTGTCAAAAAAGTGATTTAGGGACATTTAGGGATTTATTTGAACGTTAGGCCTCAAACACATTCTGTACAAGTACATTAAATATAAAAGTTTCTAGCTGCACATGTTTGATTTAATGGGTTGGTGTGTTCCAAAATGTCACGGTGCAATATATGACAGAAAAAATAATACCTTCACAACTCTTGTTGCCTCATTGAGAACTGAGGTTATTATAGAAATTATCATAATTTACATTCTGAATAATGCCACCAGTGTTTTTTTTTGTTTTGTTTTTTTTTTGCAATGCAATGAACATTAATAGTATTCATTGTTGTTTTGGACCCCATTTACTTCCATAGTTTGGGCAAAAACTTATTTTGGAGGTTATACTATTATGTATCCTTAAAATAGTATTACATTTGCATACATTATTTTGCCCCAAGCAGCACAGAGTTGCCAGATAATCCACAATTCCTCACACTACTGTTCAAAAGTGTGTTGGAAAGAATTCTCACTCAGGCTGAATATACTTGTTTAAAAAAAACAGTAAAAACTTAGATATGGTGAAATATTGTTGCAATTAATGCATTTAATTAATGTTTATTTTTTTAAATGGATTTGTAAAGTAATTTCTTTCTGTGATTCTTTAGTCTTCTGTGTCACATGATCCTTCAGAAATCATTCTAATGTGCTGATTTGTTGCTCAAGAAACATTTCTCAAGACTAATATCAAAACATATCAAATCATGTTGTTCATATATTTATGGAAACCTTGATTTTTTTTTTTTTTTTTTGAATATAAAGTTTGCATATAAATTAAAAATACATTTGAATATAAAGCATTTATTTGAAAGAAATTGAATATATATAATATATATGTATATATATAATGAAACTTAGTGACCCCAAACATTTGAATGCTAATGTATTTTTCATGTTAGATTTATAAGATAAATATACTTTTGTTATACCGAGTATATTATTTAGTTGTTGCGGAAGAAGTACTGGAGCAGACTGTAAACACAAACAACCAGACACAATGCCAAGAGCTTTAACTGGCCTCCGTTTAAACTTGACTGGTCACAAAGGCAGTGGTTGGAGTCCTTTGGGGAGGCAGTGCCCAGTGCCAGCCAGCTCCATTCCTCTCACTGCAGTCGAGCCAGACCACCGTCCAGTTCCAGACGTGACTTCCTGGCCCTGCCGGCTCCATTCTGTGCCTCAGGCTCTGATGGCTGTTTGGCCCTCGACTGCTCCCGAGCTTTCAAGCTTCTCAATGTGTCTAATGGGGTGGAATGAGCAGGTCTGTGGGGTTCTGGCGAGAGTCGCGACCCCCCTCCACCCTCCCTACACCTGCCTCCAGCTCCATCCACCAGGTGTTTCCCAAAGCTTCCTGTGAATTCCACATCCAGGCCAAAGGAAACAAGCATCTGAGAACTGCATTGGGGTCGTCTTTGTATGTTTGTGTGCAGACTGTCGGTCATCTGGAGAGGCTTTTCATTAGTCTTAAGAGCCGCTTGCTGCTAAGTTAATGTCGGAAACCTAAGGAATTTCGGTGGGTTAAATGGATAATGCTTGCACTATGCTCAGGCCAACCTTGATGCAAATGTGCCACCGTTAAGAATTACTAATATGTGGAGTAAGTCTAATGTGTCTATTAAAGCATGAGTGTTTCATTTCACTCCTTAAATTTTGCGACTAGAAGACCCCAGACTCTATGAAAGGACTCCTGTTTGGCAGGTATGTTTTTTACAGCAACGTATGGAGTTGCTACTTCAGTGAAAGTCCCTCTAGTGTAGTAAAGAGGGATTGCGCTCCTACTGTAAAACGCTGCTTTGGTTGACTGTAACCTCTCATCTCTTCATCTGGGACAAATGTCTTGAATCAAATTGGGCCAAGGACTGACAGAACATGAGTTAATTCTCATGCATTTGCGTGATGCATGCATTTGTAGCATGCTAAACCAAAATAGACAACATCTGTTTTCCATTGTTATATTTAGCTGTGATTCTTAGAAACATTTTTGGTTTTCATATTTATTGACTTTGTCAGTGCCTCCCTTTTTCCCCTTTTCCCTGCTTTGCGTGGGGCCTTGTGATGTTGCACAACATTTTATTTACTGTTGTTTTCTTTGTATTTTAAGACCAAGAATGTTCCCAAGTGTCTGTTTTGGTTTTCCTTTGAGTTTAATTTAGTTCCAGGGTTATTAAAGATGAGTTTTATTATTTAATGTTAATATTATTGTTTCATGTTAATGATTTAATGTTTAATTCTTTGATCTCAAAGAAAGTTTGGCGATTTAATTTATCAGTGTTTTGGACCAGAGAAAGTGAAAATGCTGTTATACATCAAATTTTTTTTACAAACAGCAAGCAAACAAAAAAAAGCTTTCTATTAAAAAAAAAAAAGAAGAATATACAGTGGTTACGGAAAGTATTTAGACCCCCTTATATGCTCTTTGTTATATTGCAGCCATTTGCTAAAATCATTTAAGTTCTTTTTTTTCCCTCATTAATGTACACACAGCACAACATATTGACAGAAAAACACAGAATTGTTAATATTTTTGCAGATTTATTAAAAAGAAAAACTGAAACATCACATGGTCCTAAGTATTCAGACCCTTTGCTCAGTATTTAGTAAAAGCACCCTTCTGATCTAATACACCCATGAGTCTTTTTGGGAAAGATGCAACAAGTTTTTCACACCTGGATTTGGGGATCCTCTGCCATTCCTCCTTACAGATCCTCTCCAGTTCTGTCAGGTTG
>JAUMHE010000062.1:19990055-20014524 GCA_032359235.1 Enteromius mattozi | reverse complement strand
CGATATATCGGAATATCGGATTTTAAAACCAACAAATATTTGTATCGGTATCGGCCTTCAAAATCCTTTATCGGTCGTGCTCTAGTAAGTTGGTTCCTTTCACAAAAAGCCAGTAGAATTTTTCCATTGGCTTTTGAGTTATTGTAGAAAATAAGTTCTGTGACCAACTAAAGTTATCAAGAAAATCAAGATAACCTTCACAATAACTCTTCTAATAGTTAAGCTTCCAGTGACTCTTTGATGTTTATTTCAAATCTACAAGTTGCAAAGTTTGAGTTAGAATATGTTACAAGAGCACAAGGCTTTGAAAAGGTATACACTTTAAAAAATAGGCACCAAAATACAGTAATTGCCAAAATGGGGTTTTGAAAAAAACTTTTTTTTGGTTAAAGGAATATTTCACCCAAAAATGCCAATTCTGTCATCATTTACTCACCCTAAAGTAGTTCCAAATCTGTATGAATTTCTTTGTTCTGTCGAACACAAAGGAGGATGTTTTGAAGAAAGTTTGTAACCAGGCTGTTTTGAGTCACCATTGACTTCCATAGTAGGGAAAAAAATACTATGGAAGTCAATGGTGACCTAAAACTGCCTGGTTACAACCTTTTTTTTTTTTTAAAAAAAATCTTCCTTTATGTTCAGCAGAACAAGAAATTCATACATTTGGGTGAACTATTCCTTTAAGAACATTTGAAGAATCTGAAGAACTCTTTTCCTCTACAAAGAACCTTTTGGTCAAATGCAAATGTTCAATCTATGTTAAAGGTTGATCAAAGAACCATAGATGCCAATAAGAAACCTCAGACATTTAACCAAAAAACACATTCCGAAAACCTATCAACTTCAAGACATTGGAACCAGCGAAAAATGCTAATTGTTTCTGGGTTTTAGGACTCATTTTCGCAGCACTATACTCCCGAGTGGTAAATATTGGCACCATTATGACTGGAAAATTCCCTGTGACCTAGCTCGCAGCATTTTCTCACATTATGTTCTAAAGTGTCTAAAACATGCAAGTGTGCGTTGCTATCTCAATGCACGGGAGACTAAACCATTGACATGTTTATGTCATATACCTCAGTAATAAGGCATGGTTTAATTGCACAGACATTTGAAAGCAACTCTATCGCCCCCTTTGGCTGTAATGCAAAACCACAGGTCTGCATACTTGCGTAGACTGTGTTTCTGGCCAAAGCATTCGACACCTGATCTGAATTCTGCCTCTTTAGCACTTTGTGCCTCTGTTTCATCTGTACTCTTCAACTGTGTGTATAACCTCCAATTTAAACAATAAGCACAACATGGCAACTGTGTTTGCTCTTTGTGTGTGTCTCAAAGCCAAGATAAGATAGCAGTGGGTGAAAGCAAGTGTGCACTTGTGTCTGTCAATGCACAGACCTGTCCTTGTTCTTGTGTGTGTTTGCTGTTATGTCAGAAGGGATAGGCCAGGCATTGTTCGGGGCTGTATGGAGCAGGAGGGAATGTGGACAGTATGGTAAATGTTTAGACAGGTTGCAGTTGGAATTCATGACTGCAGTGCACACAGTTATATGTTTTACTACGTGTACCACTGTCACTATTGCTCATACTCAGGGTTAGAGGTTTGTTCAGACAGCATGTGCGACTTCGACTTTTGCATGGTCTAATACCACTCACATTTTCTTCAGAAAGTCTAAATATCGAGTTTCTCTCATTGAGTCTTTTCAGCCTGTAGGTGCCTATGAGTACTTCTAAAATATGAAATGGACCTCTGCAGAGGAAATAGGCCCCAGATGTGCATGAAATCATAGTGAATGGTGAAAAGCCGACATCCCGCCCTATTTAGACCCCCTCGGCTCGCATTGGGAGGGTTTGGGTTCCCTTCGTGGCCCACGATGGCCTTTAGGACCCAGTTTGTGGTTACAATCTGGATCTGAGGGTTCAGCTGCAGTGACAATGACAGATTTTTTATTGTTGTACAGTTACACAATTTGCAAGAAAGTCCATGACCTCAATGATGAGTTATTTTTTATTTTTTTGGTTTGACTGGAATTTTATTTTTAACATTTACAATTTTTTGGTATAGAAAGTTGTTAAATTACAGATGTAGAAAAGCAAGAAAAGCAGTTAGTGCAGACTAACCTAACTATATTTGCATAATTTCCGCAGGTCATAGTTGACATTAAGGTAAAGATTGCTCTCCCAGATCAGCTTGTGTAGACGTCTTCACTCCCCGCAGCGAGAGTTGAGGTGTTGTCTTTCACAAAGATTCCTAGCCAGAAGTGAAGTCGAGGATTTATGCCCCTGATTAATAGCTTTTCTAATAAATCTCAGGTATGAACCCCACGGCGTGCTCCAGCCACAGGGGTGGAGGTTTTAAAGCAAGTGAAAATTAAGCATTTATTTAGGACTTTACTTTCCTCTCATAAGAAACATATGACTGACATATTACAATTAATATTTTCAGTTCATGTAATATCTTTTGAGCATTCAACCTGTACACTAGATTAACCTGATGATAAAAAATATTTACTACTAATTTTTTTGTGGCCATACTTTTTGTTTTTAGGTTTCTTTTTTTTTTATTTAAATGTATTTTAAAGAAATTACTTTTTTTGTTTGGAGCTTTACTACAAACTAGACTTTCAAAATATGTTTTATATGTTTTGTGTGTAACAGACGTTCCTTTACTAGATGAACATTATACTTTTGTATGGATTTTAGGTTATTTTAATTCTTTCATGAATTAAAACGATCCATTCTGCATCTGTTTTGCTTCTTCAGTTCAAAATCAATTCAAAATGTGGGATCTAAAATATGGATATGGAGAATAAGGCATTAATATGTGCTAATAAGTAGCCACTATTTTAGAAATATGCATGCTAATAAGCAGCTAGTTAATAGTAAGAATTAGTCCCTAAACTAAATATGAATCTATGATAGCATCTCTTGAGCAATTTGACCTTCACAGTTAAATAAACAAAGGGTGCACAAATATAGAAGTTTTAACACGTGTAAGTGATTACAAGTAGTCACATTGAAACCTTGTAATTAGGGATGCATGATATTATCGGACTCATATCGGAATTGGCCGATAATGGCTTTAAATGTAAATATTGGCATCGGCCCAATATGAAAAATTATGCCGATATGTCTTGCCGATAAGAATTGATTACATTAACTCACATGTGCTCAGTAAATAAAGCAGTAATTGATGTCATAAAATAATTAATATGTTTTGATTTAAAGTTAAGAAGCTATAGCTTACATGGGGAAAAAAAATCACGAACATGACACTTGTAAATGAAATAATTTTATAACAGTTTATATGTTAGGACACACAGTTTATAAATATTAGGGTTAACAGTACATCTTTCTGGGGGGAAAATGCAGCAATTGATTTATAGTTCTTTTCAAAGCTTCAATGTCAAAAAAACCTTCATTATTGTTTAATTCTAACAAATAAGTTCTTATTAACAACTAACCAAATTTTAAAATATTTTGCATATATAATTTCTGTACAGGAGAGACTTGCTGTTGTTTCCAAGTAAAAGGAATTACATCGATATCAGCCAAAATGAGTTGAAAAATATCGGTTATACACAAAAATCCAATATCATGTATCCCTAATTGTAATATACAGTAAAAATAGATAAATGACTTTTAATGTGCAAAAACTCTGTTAGCTGTTCCTAATTTATACCTTATTGGCAGAGATTTAGAGATTTATAAAATTGAAATCATTGATATCAATTGTGCATTACTAAATGAAACCAACACATACCTGCATATCCATGTTTCTTCTTCAGCGTGATTGTTTTTTATCTAAACCAGTCGTCCATGACGTTGCATCTGTCATCTGTCAGTGTTTTTTGGAGCTTTCTGATTTAATCTCTGATTTATTATTGTATATTTTCTTTAAACAGCTGTTCATGCGATATGACGAAACGTGCTTCTCAAACGCACTACTTATTTTCTTTTCTTTATCCTCTGTATTCCTCACTATGGTGATGTCAATGAGCCTTAGCGAGTGCGGGCCGTCTGTCAACATTACCTTCATTGTCGTGTGAAAGCAGGTTGGCAGGAGAACTTGAAGATGACTTGTGTTCACGGTGCCATTCTTTTAAACAAACGCGGGGGAGTGAGAGCTGCAGACAGAAACACAAGGATTATACTGGTTTCAATTTGTCCTTTCAGCCGTCATAGCTCACTTCACTTTTTCCCCCCTCTGCGCTTATGAACTGATGTTGGATCAGAGTTCGTACCCTCAGACTCTTAACCACATCCTGCCTCAGCAGAAGACAAAAGTGGCTTTCGATCAGCTGGAAAGAGTGGGACAGAGAGCATGTCGTTTCTTGCAGCTTTTTTCTCCTTACCTGGCCTTCAGCCTGTGCTATCACATCCTCCTCTGATAGCGCTGTGCTGAGCTAGCGGAACCGAGGGATTTATGGATGCGTAGGGAAAAAATACGCTCAATGTGGTTAGCGTTTGCTGATTTGGCTTTTTTTTTTTGTTTTTTTTTTAGTCTTTGTGATACCCTCTGCTATCATTTTAGATACAGACATCAGCCAGATTAGGTTACCTGGAGATAATCATATGGAAACCCAATGATTTTCTCCACATTCAGTTCTTTTTGTGGTTTATGGAACATCTGTATTATTCCACAGATATACCTTCATAAAATGTGCAATAAAAGCATCAGAGGTGTTGTCATGATGATGAGCGTGTTTTATTTTCTCTCAGCTGTACATGTGAATCAGCGCTCAAATCGGGATTCAATATTTCCCATCTGTGTCGATGTATACATTATATGCAGGAGAGCAGATGTGCTCGTGACACAACTCGCAGAAAAACCCAATCAAAAGTGTGTGTTTAAAGAAATAGTTCCCCCAAAATGAAAATTTGGCATGTATTCTCTCACGCTCATGTCAGTCCAATTTTTTTTTTCTTCCCGTTCAAAAGTTTGAGGTTTTGTGAAAAAAAGTAGTTTTATTCATCAAGACGTCATTAAAATAATCAGAAGTGACAGTAAAGACATTTACAGTAAAATGCTACAAAAGATTTCTGTTTCAAATGAACACTGCTTTCTATTCATCAAAGAATCCTGAAAAAAAAAAAAACTTTTTTTAATATAGAATGTTTCGTGAGCAGGAAATCAACATATTAGAATGATTTCTGAAGGATCATGTGACACTGAAGACTGTGATGCTGAAAATTTTGTCTTTGCATCATAGAAATAAATTACTTTTTAAAATGTATTCAAATAGAAAACACTATAAATTGTAATAATAATTCACAATACTACTGTTTTCACTAAATTTATAATCAGATAAATGGCAACTTGGGGAGCAAAAGAGACAATTTATTATTATTTTTTTTTTTAAATCTTACCAACCCTACTAAACTATATTCTGTATAATTAGGCTTCAAAAATAAGCACCATAAAAGCATCATAAACATACTGTGCACTAACATCCACCCATTGGCATGTTGATGAGTCATGTGAACTGTTTGGGCAGTACTGAAGTCTTATTGCTCCGGTTTTCATTCATTGTAGTAGTAACCCTTACCGAAAATAAGTATTTAAGTTTATTTTATTAAGTATGCTTAAGTAAAGTTCAAGGATAATTTTAAATATTGCCTACTTAATGTAGTAAGTATACAAATATCAGTGTACTAGTAAGGGTACTATTTCAGTACTCCTTGGGACTAAATTGGCCCACATTCTAGTATATGAAATTATACTTTAAAGTATACTTTAAGTATAACCGTACTAAACTTTGAGTACACAACTAGTTTACTTCTATGTTTTTAGTTTGTACCGTAGTTATACTAAAAATGACCTTAAAGCTATACAGATAGTTTACTAATTAAATACGTTTTAGCACACTTTGAAGTATAAGATCAGTAAACTACTAGTTTAGTAGTTTTGTACTGGCAAGTTTTCTTTAAGTGAACTTTACGTCATACTTTACTATTTCCTTGTTTATTAATGTGTATATATTTTTGTTGCCTGTAACAATTCATTACTTCCTTATGGTCAACATTGTTATTATTATTATTATTATTATTATTACTTTGCACTTTCCATGTTTTGGAAAACATTCTCAGAGCACTAGCACTTTTTCTAAGTATAAGTACTTAAATGTTATTTTAAATATATTTCTGAGAAGTACATAAAAAGTAGACTTAGTTTAAAAGAAGTATACTAATAGCACATTTAAAAAAAACTTTTGTAAGGGAAGGAAACGAGTGAGAGAATCTCATGACTAAATCTTTATCTAGACACATTAAATGCAAACCTGCAGAACCATTAAGAAACTTGAACTTGAAATTGAACTCATAATCATTTCATTTCTGAAAAATCCCATGCATAATTTTAAAAGCAAGGAGATGGTTAAACTTCGGTGTGTTGTTTAAATGGTGTTCTTTAGATCAAGCATCACTTGCGTGCAAACAGTCTTAGAGAGCGATTTGGGGACAGAGAAGGCCTTTGGTTCGGCGGTGAGCTCAGTCTAGAGACGTGTGTCCAACAGAGCCGTCAGGGAAGTGGAACAGACACAGAGATAATGACCAGCCAGACTCCATCTCTCTCTCACTCGTCTTAACTCTTTGACAGCCTTTATCCAAGTGTCTTCTGCGTGAACCGCTCTGACTCCCTTGAGATCACTGGCTTCTGTAAGTATGTGCTAACTACAGTGTTTCCTGCGCCGCGTTTCTACAGCAAAAGAAATGTTTTTCCAGAAAAGTGAGCTTGCAGTCTGAATTATGATGAGGGATCGCATGTATCGTGAAACAAAGCCAAGACTCGTTTTTCTATTGCATGTTACGTGTCTCTATTGTCTTTACTGGCTCAAAAACAATCATATGAGTCTAACTCTATCTGCAGTAGTTATATAATGTGATTCTATTAATGAATTAGTCAAAAAGATACACAAATGGGATCAACATAAACTGAGATATATTCATGCTGAGTTGCATTTTGAGTTGCATTAAAATACACATTTAGACCAGAAATTAGAGAAATGTTTCTGTTGTTTCCTAAATTAAATTAAGGAACTGGAATCATTCAGTCATAACCAGCATCCAGCAGAAAATAAGTTATCTTTATCTGCTCCTACTATTCTAGTAGTGCGCTTATCAGAAGTGTCCGAAAATCATTTCCCCCCCGATAGTATTCCCAGAAAAGGTTTGTTTCTCAGTGGCTCAGACCTGTTGGAACAGGCACTGAGTCCTTCATTGATGGCAGCAAGCGTGTCCAGAGGGCACTTACTGACATCAGCCCTTTATTGCACACTTCTTTCTCCCACCCTCTGCATCTGTGTTCCCTTGCAGTTGGGCGTTAGTGGTACATTTACAACCTTTTCCATTTGCAGAAATTATTACAGGTCAATCAGTTATTCCTTCATCTGAATTCATCATGTTTTAAGTTTTAGAACAGTTCACCAGCAACAACCAATAGCTTTATAACAAACAACTGTTTTACGATTAACTATAATAATTTTACCAGTCATCAATTTGCCATTAAATCTGCTATGGATATACAGCTTTTCATTTTTTATTTTATTTATATATTTTTTTTATTTATTATTTTATAATTATATAGTTATATGTATAATATATTATAAAGAAAAATATTTTAATAAATCAATTGTTGTTTTATAGGTTTTTTTTATTTGCTTTTTTGCTTTTTCTAAATGGTAAGATGCTTTTTATGTTTTTTTCATTTCTTTAGCTTTTATTTTATTTTGTTTCATTTTATTTTTTGATTTTTTTAAGTGTATTTCTTTGCTGCTTGTATTTAATTGACTAATAACCAAGAACAACAAAAAAAAGTATCATCTTGGCTTGTTGAATGTATCATCTGTTTGTTCTGGCTACTTCCTGGTTTCCCCAATAATGGAAGTTGCATCTTTGTAAAATCTCTTTACAGGCTCTCACATGTACCAGCAGTACAAGATTCCTTTCCAGAGCTCGATCGCAAGCTGCACATTTAAGGGCTGTGGAGTGTGAAGTTTAACTTGAGCGTATCAGAATATCTGTAGCGCATCCTTCACTTTAAAGGGGTCATATTCTGTGCGTTTTATTCCCTTCCCCAGAAGTCCATTGTAACGTTAGTCAAGGTTTCTTGCACCGGAACACTTGTGATCTAACATTATCCACCCTCTCTTTGACCCTTGCAACGCTCCGACTGTTTTTGCTACTGTACCTTTAAGGATTTTCTATAAAAGAGCTTTACGATTGACTAACCTCCACATACCTGCACACCTCTCTTTTATTTCCAAACAGCAAAAAAATCCTGTTTTTAATTTCGTACTTCAATTACCTTTTTATGGTTAAAATTATGCTATTTTACAGTATATGTTTGTCTTATGCATTATTGCGGCTTGCTTTATTCTCTTTTCTTTAATTTTCTACACATGTGCACACGTCAGTCTGCAGACTCTAAAACTCAAACAAATTCTCTTGCATTGCTTGAAATCCAGAGACCCTCGCTTGCTTGTCATCGGCCCGCTCTGAATAAATCACCTCACTCTTTAGGGCTCTCCATATAGTCCGCTGATGACAGAGTGATGAACACGGGTGTGAAAACCTTTCTCTCACTGCTCACCCAACATATTGGGCGGCCCACAAATGCCTTTTATTTACACGTTCCACAGTGTCCCTTGCTCCCATGTTGCCTGTCTTGTAAAAACAGGACACATAGTTTCCACTGCAGGATAATGACAGACAGATCCTGCCAGTAATGGTGGGACTTTAACAAGGCCGCTTCTCGTTGAACTAAACCCACATAATCTGAGCGGGTGCGTGTCCGTACGTGCAGCGTGACGCTGAACTTTTGCCTCGGCCTGAAACGGCTCGGCTGCGTTTGAAGCAATGCAGAGATCTGCGCTGAGGCGTTTGCTTGTTTACACTGCGGTGTGTATTTGTTTGGCTATGTATCTATCAGCAGCCCCCTAAAAGACATGCAACTCAAGGCCCAGGAGGCCATCTGCTTTTCTCCCTCTTTTTTTTCCTCCTAGTTTTGCTGAAAATCTACAGAATATGACATACCGATGCACTGACCAAGTACTACTGCTTCTTGTTTTTGCATTTGTAGGGTCAGTACCGGCCTTCAGACCTCCTGTGCCCTGAAACGTACACTTGGGTGCCCATCGAGAGATGCATTCCCCGCCTTGATATCTCTGCTTACTCTCGTCTTAGTGAGAACGCCCAAGCAGGTAAGCCTTCAGTGGGATTTCAAACCCCATAACAAAGCAAATCCACTTTCATGGTGCATCTCACGTTAAAAGTCTAGGTTACTTTTTGCTCCCCAAACTTATGTAAAAAAAAAATTAAAATAAAATATATATATGTGTGTGTGGGGGGGGGTATATCAAATGAAAAATATAAACATTTTGTCAGTATTAAAAAAAAAAAATGTAAAAAAGTTTATTTATTTATTTGTATTTAAACTTAAATAACTTTTTAATGACCGTTAAGCACATTTTTTTCAGCTAATTGTAATTACTGTGACTCATCCATTGCTTTACTTCCTCTTTACTCATTTAACATTGATTTAGATTTTATTAAAAACTGCATACAGGCAATGCAATAAAAACCAACACATTGTTTAATAGTATTTATTTTAAAATATACTTTTAATATTGTGTTGTATTTTATAATAAATTGTCAAATGTATTATTAGTATTAAATTATTATTATTAATATTAATAACATAATAAGAACAACAATAATAAAAAATTATAATTTAATTGTTTAAAAATATTATTTTAATATAATTTTAAGACTGTTTTAATTGTTTAAAAATGTCATTTTAATAGTGTTGTTGTTTTTATTATTATTATTGTAACAATATTATTTTTTCTTTTTTTTTTCTGTTTATATCCTATTTTACATCTAAAATAGGCTTAGTTTTCTTGAAGTAATATATAGTTTGTTTCCTTAAACCAAAACTGAAATATTTTTAATAATGAAACAATTATTTTGAATACATATATTATTAAAATGTTTTAATTTAGTAAATAAAATGTCCTTTTTGAAGCTATTTAGGCTTAATTTTCTATAAGCAACATATAATTTCTTTTTTTTTTTTCTCTCCTTTTTTTTTTAGAGTGAAATTTTACCCTGATCAATTTTTTAAACATCATGAGATTCATCCACTACGTCACCTTTTCTCTAGCACATGTTCAAAAAGATCCTGCAGTTGAACCTGTAAATACTCAAAGACATTGGCAGCTCTTCCCTTTTCCAGAGCCAATCTGACAGGACCTCCCGACGAAGTTGTAGGTTCAGCCAGCCTTCCCCTAACACAGCTGACTGGGCTTATCAAACGCAGTCTGTTTAGTGTCAGAATTGCAGCAGGTTATTGTACTCTGGGTCAGAACGAGTGAAACCCAATGGAGATCCATCATTGCAAGTGGGTTTCGGGAATCACTCCATTTAACCACGTCATGACACTTTACTATCAGACTTACTACTCAGTTTGACACTTCTGTGGAGCCAACTGTAAAATCAATACATAACAGCATTTCCCATGACTGTAATTATGCAATATACATAATTTGTGTCAGCTTAATAACGGTAGCCATTCGGCAAACTTGCTCCTTGGATGCCATTTCGTTGGAGCTCAATTTGTAAACCGTCAACTGTGTTTATAGATCTGAGTTCTGTGAACAAAAGGAGGGGTTCGCTGGTCCTGCGAAACGTGTGTTGAAATAACAGGATTGGATCCAGGCATGGAGAGCGTCCAAGATTCTGCAGCGGCAGTCAAGCAGGGTCAGTGCTGTGGTCACGGCCCAGAACTGTGGGCTTGATGACGATAATAATAATAATAGTAATAATATCAGGACCGACAGGCAGACGCCATGCCTGGACCAAAGAGGGAGGGAGAGGCGCTGATGAATAGAGGAGCGCTTATGCTCTTCTTCTTTTTCTGTTTTTTTTTTTATTTTTGAGCCCTATAGCAGTCAAACATTTGGTCACGGCTTCACAATGTTTATTATAGCTGCTTTTTACGTTTTATAAAACTACTCAAGAATTTTTGCCATTCTTGGAAGAATGAGATTATGTGAAGACCAAAATAAACCTTTATATTTGAACTAGAAATGCATCCATGTATGCTGGACATTTATGCTGGACAATTTGTGCATAAGAATGATTTGTAACAGATATATAATTGAATTGAGCTAAATATTTATAAATTATTATTTGATATTATTAATATTAATGATATTATTAATAATTATTAGTATTATTAATGTTATGTTTTTTAAACTAGAATAAACATTATTTTTGTCTTTTGGATTTTTTTCTGACATTATAAAGACATTATACAATTTTGTAATAATTAATAGAAATAATGACAATAAATTTAAAGTATAATATTATTAGTTTTCTATATAATTTAAATCATTGTTATATCTTTTCTAAGCCTACGATACAATTTATTTTCTATAAGGATATAATTCCTTTTTCTTTTCTTTTTTTTATTCACACTGTAAACATCTGCAGTTCTTCACTTATATTACTCCAACATCCATTTGGAATATAGTTTTATGCAAAAATGTAAACATAGGTAAGTGTGTCCAAACTTTTGATTGGTAATATATATAGATATCTGTGTAATTTTACTGTTTGTTTAATTAAAAATGTTTTGATCATGAAAAGAGAGCTTAACATACCAGAATGGAGTCAGAGAGATTGAAAAGTATGAGGGAAAAGAGCATCTCAAAACATTATCACAAAATTTTAGGTCTTTTTTACTTCAATGGAACAAGAACTGACACATATAGTATGTTTAGTGCCTCATGATCAAGCCTATAAAAAGATTTTCTCAAAAACAGCCATCATTCACAAAGCTCTACACATTCCCCACCTGTGTTCATGTAAGATGTTTGTTTGCAAAATATTAATAACTATCAATAAAAGTGTAGTTCTTGCAGAACAACTCATTTTGATATATTTAAATCATTAACACAAAATTTCTCAGATTTTCCCCAAATAAGATTTGTGTAAAAATACCGTCTGGGTCTGCTTATTAAATGGGAATGGCTCTGCTGGGCTGCTTCTCTGCAGTGCTGATGTAATCTGAGAGGCTGGTGTTGTTTATATTACCCTGTTAAATCAGGATGTGCCACTCCAGTCCACAGCAGAGGTGTAGGGGTGCTTCTGCTGTCCGGACTGTAGATGTTGTCTCCGCACAACGATCTGTTTTTCCATGTTTTAAAGAACAGGATTTATAGAGGCATTTCTGTAATTCTGTCAGCATTGTGAATTCATATTTGATGCTGGGTGATGTAGGCAGAGGATGCAGGGAGCATTGACACGTCCACCACAGACAGACCACAATGCATTTTTTTTCCCCTTCTCATTGAGATCTTTATCTAGCCATACCCTCATGTCTGTTTTATGTCAGACGTCCCCTCGGTACTTATTGTTAAAGGAGTAGTTGACCCAAAAATGAACAATATGTCATTATTTCCTCCGTCATGTTGCTCTGAACTTGTATGCTGTTATTTCTCCATTTGAGCTTATATACATATTCTTTTTTGTTGGCATATATACTGTCATTAATGTGTTTCAAATGCATCTCTTATGCACGCCAAGGCTGCATTTATTTGATCAAAAATACAGTAAAAACTGACAAATATTTTGAAATATTACTGCAATTTAAAATAACTGGTCTCAACTTATATACAAACAAATTGAACAAATATTTGTTTAAATGTGATTTATTCCTGTGAAGGAAAGCTACATTTTCAGTCTTCATTGTCACATGATTCTTCAGAAACAATTTTAATATGCTGATTTCCTGCTCAAGAAACATTTCTCACTATCATCAGTGCTGAAAACATGTACTGATTCATTTTTGTTGAAACGGTGATGCAGTTTCGTAAGGATTCGAAAAAGAACAGTATTTATTTGAAATCAAAACATCTATGAAAAACTTGTAAAATATTTATGGTCATGTTTGATAAACTTGCTAAATAAAACTATTAACCTATTTAAAAAAATAACATACTGGCCGCAAACTTTGGAACAGTAGTATATATTTTCCATATAACTTTGTAATAGCTTCGTGCAAAGAAACAGATTTTTCCTTTTTTTAATTTATTTTATTCTTGATTTTATTTTTCATGCATTTTGGTGCTTTGCAACCCCTGGTCACGATGATCTGTATGTAAAATGTATTTATTTTTTGGGCAAATCTGTTTTTTAAAATGAAAATTTATATGGGTTTTATCAAACGGTGTCATAAATAATGACTGAATAAACCTTTCTCTACAAGGAACAATAGCGTTTTAATCACACCCATTTTATCATTGGCATTTAGCACACTTTCTCCTTTTCATCTGTCTTCACATTTGACCCTGTCAGGCCTGTAAACACACTGGGGCAAGCATAAGTGTGCTTGTACTTCTCTTGTGTGTAAATATTTAAGTTATAGCTAAGCGTTTAGTGCAGGGTTGAGGTAAGGGTCAAGGAGAGATTACGCTCACGGTCAGCCGTTTGAACTTGTCTCTGAAGCCAGTGATGAAGAGGGTGTCAAAACTGTATGATCCTCATAGACATGACTAATACTGTTTCCATTTGGGGTAGAGTGTCAGCTGAATATGGCATTAGGCCGTTTCCTAACCAGACACAATGCAACAAGTGTCCAAAATGAAGCAATATGTCCTTATTGAAAATAAAATTGCAGGTCTTAAAAACAAATCCTGCACACTATCTATGCAACAAGTATCGAATAATGTTTATTAATGATGTTTCGGTCGCATGACCTTCATCAGGTATTTTCAAACATGTTATCACAAAATAAACCACATAAAAAGAGTTCATGACCAATCTCTGCCGTTGTTTGAAGCCATCGATAAAGCCAATCAGGTCTTAAAAGGAGTAGACACCATATTTTATTTCAGTCAAGCTTATGTATATTCCATTTTGTGGGTTGTATTGTAATCATTGCCTAAGTACAATCTGATTTTACAACAACACATTTGTGTCAATTTAAAGCTGCAGTCCGTAAACTTTTGGTTAAAAATGATCCGAAATCAATATATTTAAGCAAGTACATAACCAGCTAATTTTCAAAAGTATTCACTGTTAGCTTATAATAATGTTTTAAACATTAAAATGCGGGAAATTTGAACATGCTTCTGCATCACTATGTCACGTCTGTAAATATAAAGAAGGTGTCCTGGGCTACTAGGCTATAGCGTGAGGATCCAGCAGTAGGTGCATCATTTATAGCTTTTTCTCACAGCAGCTGGAACAATTAAATGTCAAAAAATAATTTTGATGGCGGATTGTAATCCAGAATAGATTATATGTTTATGAAACACGTGGATGAAATTAAATTATATTCCAGTTTTAAATGTGTTTCTGATTAGATATCCTGGGATTACATAAGATCAGTACTTTAAAGACAACCAGTCGAAGGGAGCATAATTTGCTTTTTGGGTTAAAAGAAACTCTTAATAGGATTTAAAATGGTATGACAATTAGAGATTAGCCTGTACATAAATTGAAATCTAGATGCTAATACACATTCTACACAGACACACCATGCCGATTTTGTTAACTTTAATAGTTTGAGAATGAAGCATAACAACAATAATAATTTGAAAGCTTTGATGTGATATGAGCTAACTGATCTTCAGATTAAATCACCATAGGTAGCGCGATTTATGGTAATGCTTTGGTCAGAACAAACATGGCAGACTCGTTACTTAGTTGTTCAGATAACAATATACGATGAAAGCATCATAAAGATGACTGACAGCATCACATATATCAGATTCATCCTCGCTAGAGCCGTCCCGGAGCACAACCCACGTAAACAAGGTAATTCCACACACAGTTTTCAAACAGAGATGGCAACAAAGAGGCAAAATTTACGGACTGCAGCTTTTATTATGCCGTCTAACATGACTAAGTTACACGAAAAAGTTACAATCAGATTCACTGTGGGCAAGGCTCCAGAATTGAGCAATTAATAAAATATTGTGTTGCTTGTCAGTGTGGCTGGTTAAGACAAAACGAAGATTAACATCAAAGGAAAATTTATTACATTGTGCCTGGTTAGGACATGTTACAGCCACTCTTTTCCAAAGTCAAAACCGCAAAGGGTACGAATAGGAAATATTCTCAAGTCTATAAATTATTATTATTTTTTTTTTTTTCGAGAATGATGCCAATAAGAATGATCTCATTGTAATCCTCATGACTTCCCACATGTTTCAGACTGGTTTAGATTGCAGAGCTTGGGAGGCCCTTGGTCTTGTTTGACCTACCTCTGCGCTGACTGGCAACCAGACGCGGGCCTTCGTTTCCCCCAGTGTTTTTAAATCGTTCTTGTGGTGCCTCCAGTCCTACGTGACCTGTTGTTCTTGGCCAGACAGACCAACTATTTCAGGCCTGTTTCTCAGCAGAGCTCAAGGCCAGCGGTCTGACTGTTGGTTACAAGGTCGATGTTTGGATTCTGTGGAAGCCACATCGGAGCCGCATCAGGAACCGAATGTAGGAATGGCTTTTATAAACTCTGTGCCCTCTTTCAAAAACTGACATGATGCTTTTTTTTTTTTTTTTTATACTAATCACTGAGGTCGTTTTGAACTATGAAACTGTTCCAAGGTTAAAGTGATGATGCACCAAAAAATACAAAAATAATTTTTTTCACTTATGTCAATCCAAACATGTCACTTTATTTATTCAGTTGAGCATAAAAGAATGCATTTTAAGAAATGTGTTAGTTTTTTTGGCTATTCAGTAGATGTCATAGGGCTCTGATGTTTGGTTTCCAGCGCTTTTCAAAGTAAAGTTTTATGTTCCGCAAAGACAGTCAAATTTACTTTCCTTTCTGAAAAAAAGTTGGGACCGACATGAAAGTGATTAAATGATGACAGAATTTTCATTTTTGGGTGGAGTATCCCTTTAAATCTCTTTTATGCATGTGCATTGTGACACATCAGGTTTGATGTCATTGACACAACACATGTATCATAACACATCATTTTAAAAGTCTTTAAAGCTTGATTTCCATTCTTTTTGACTGACTTTAAATGAATTTGCATTTCCGTCAACTGTTACTTTATATTTTTTTATTACCGTCTATGCAAAACACACAGTTTGTGGTTCAGACTAGTTCTAGCTGTGATATGTGATATAGTGCTGGTGGTCTATCTGACGTAATGTATCCTGATCTAACAAATCTTTCATCCTCTGCGGTCCTTGACCAACATGTGATTGATTGAATTTTGTGTGAGTTCAGAGTTGAAACAAAAACATTCTGTCAGGGGCCTCTGTGATTGGAGAAAACAGTACAGAGTCAGGGCAGCAAATGATCAATCCAGAGGTTGAAGCTCATTTTAATGAAGTGTCTGTGGAGTATGTTTACTCCCATACTGCTTGAACTCTTCAATCGCGGGGTTACTGCCTGATAAGGTAAATATGGCCGTGAGTCTGTATTGTGTTTGTGGGGATCTGTTTATCAAGAGCTTATGTGGCATGGACCAGGCCAGTGACAGAGTATCATACTGACCTTGTGAGCTTCTGGCCGACAGGATTCAGGTCATGTCAGAATAATTGTATTTACGTGATGAGTGCACATGAACGCCACAAAATTGTTGTGAAACTTTTGATTTTATTTGGCTTGTTTATGCTGCTCTGATTTGTTTTTCAAATGTCATATTTAGGAATGACAGTCTGGGCTGAATCTGCAACGCCATGGCAAAAGAAACTATAATTCATCTGATTTGTGAGTTTGGAGTTTGAATTAAATGTGATGAGAAACATAAACACAATTTTATTGTGTTGTATTCGCTGCCAACACAAAGTTATCAGTTTGAATGAGTTTAACAAATTACTTGCTGAATCTGTCAGAGCGGTTGCTGGATGAATGGCTATTTATATCATAAATTTAAAGTGACATTACTGGCCGAAAGTTATGAATATATTTTCGAAAGAAGGCTCTTGCTCCATGGTTGCATTTATTTGATCTCAGCTGTTATTAACGTTGAGCAGCAAATCAGCATATTAGAATGATTTCTAAAGAATCATGTGACGCTGGACTGGAGTAATGATTCAGTTTTGCATCATAAGAATAACATTTTAAAATATTTGAACAGGAAACATTTCATTATATTATTGTTTTTTATTATTATTATAAAAAAATACAATAAAAAATAAATAACATTTGAACACTTAGTTCTGAATCCTAATTTAAAATGTTTGACCGTTGGTGAACACATGCACAGAAAAGTTCTAATTAATAATTTCCTTTGTGGCAAATATGTGTGGAACTCTTTTTTGAGAAGCGTGCCGTCAGAAACCTCTTTGGTCAGTCGTCTCTGACATTCCAGAGAAAGTTCGATTTATCACCTTTGACCTTTGACCCCCAGGACAGATCTGGCCCTGAAGCAGCGTGTCGGTGAACCTCCGGCGTAGCTGATTGAGAAAGTCTGATGCCGCTTGACGGGAGTGTTAATGGAGATAGAGAATGGATGAATGGGTCGGGGGAAGGAGTGTGTTTATATGCAGTGCGGATGTTTGGATTGTCTGAATGAAAAGAGCCCAACTGTCGTGACGGCTCTTGTACAGTGTTATTGTCGTGCTTAATTGAGCAGCTTAAAGCTTTTTATTCTGAATTGTTTATTGCTGTTTGATATCTCAACACTCTCCTTAAATGAGTCAAGGTCTTTTTGTATTTGCTGAATATGATGTATAATGTACATGATGTCATGACATCAACATTTGATTCTGTTGGGTTATATAATAGATTCATTAGTTTCAGTTTTGTGATTCATTAAAAGAATCCTCATAAGAGTCATTCATTCACAAATCAGACTACTCATATCGTGCTGTTTATTTTTGCATAATATAAGGATTAGCTGTACATTGTCTCTGTATTGTTTCGCATACCTGACATTTTATTCAGACCAAAAAATATATAATGTGTGTAAAATACAGTTTGTTTTGCTGTAGTCTCATTTAATGGTAAACGATCTCATCCCATAATCTAACTCTGAACTTTTTCCTTAGTAAAATATGCCCACTTGAGTTGCATAATACCATGCTAAACACATATTCTCCTGCATTTTAAATGCATTCACTTGGGTTGTCTCTTTAAAATGCTAATATATTACACAACATGTTTATCCCGGAGGAACACAGTCCTCAGTTCTGTATTCAAGGTGTCAGATTTGTGCTGATTTTGGATTAAATTTTGAACTCAAAGCTTATTTAATTCAGGGAACTACTGTTTCCAAGCAAAAAATAAAGTGCCAGTGGATGAATAAATGAAGGCGTGCTGTATAAAAGCATAAAGTAAGCGCAATACCTTACTGGGACAGAAACCGAGCATTGAGCACCTAAAGGGGTTTTCCAGGGAATGTTTTTTCTTCTTTTTGAGTGGAAATAATAAAGCTCTCAGTGTTTGGTTTGGGGGTGTAGGCAGGGGCTTCATACGGTTATGAGAGAACGTCCAGAACTTGCTGTTCACGAGTCTCGTCTGCTCTTCATTTATCATAATTTATTGAATGTAGTGTGATGGACTGCCAGCTACCTCTCTTTTTCCTCTCTCTTATTTTTTTCTCTCTCGCTCACTCTTTTGGTGTCTGTCTTCCTCACACTCTATTTATCCTGCTTTATCTGTCTGCGTATTGCTATCGTATTACAGTCTGGAGAGGCTAGCATCTTTCTCCATTACAGACCAGGATCAGGTCAAATCAGATGCAGAACGCACAGATTTGTACGTTTAGTTTGCCTCTTCAGCATCAGATAACAAAATACACTTTTCAATACAAAAGTTGGAAATCGAACAATAGATGTACTGTTCAAAAAGAAGACAAAATATTACGATTCATTGTAGCGGTTGTCTTCTGTTTGCAGGTGTTATTTGATTTTATAAACTGCATATAATGTGATGAAATTCTGATAATTTTTTGCATTGCATAAGTGTTCAAATACTTTCTGTGACCACAGTTTGCCAAAAGTACACAGTGCATCTAATCCATCTTGTTTCATTTTTATTTTATTTTATTTTCCCCCCAACTTTTTTCTTAAAAGATCAGGGTGGATTTCCCTACTAGTTCAGGCTGGTTTATGCTGGTTAAAAACTGTGGTTCTGGTCAAATGCCGTGATCTGGAAGAACTTTAAAAACACTGGTCTTCTCAAAATTGTTTGCTCTTTTATTTTTGTATTAAAATGAGAGAACAGTGTGGGCACTGTAGGTTTGCTCAAGTTTTAGATTTCATTTCTCTTTTCCATCCCCCATTGTTCCCTTTTCTCATTCCCTCAGTCTCCCACAAAACCCCAAGCCAAGTTTGCCCAGTGTCTGTGTGGCGGATGAGTTTTACTGGTTATATTACAGGGAAACAGTGAAAATTAAACCCTACCCCCTATGTCTGTGAAATGATGAGGGCTAATTTACATTACCCAACATCCCCATGAAATCTCTGTCAGCTGGCTTCCAGATGAGGCACTTCACAGAGTCAGAGCCCTGAGCTGGTGTCAGATCTGTTAATAACAATCATAACTTTCCAAAAAAAAAAAAAAAATTCCCTAGCAATATATTGTTTCTCATCTGTCATTCTTGGCCTGCAGTTTTGCATATCCTGGTGTTTATTTTCCCGCATGTTCCTCCAGCTCTATTTAAGGCCGGTGGCCTATAGTTTGTGTATTTCTGTCAGTTTGTGCAATATTACGGTATTTTCCCAGTACTTTATGCCAAAGTTTAATTTAGCGCCACTTTTTGTCTTCTCTGTTTTTAGTATTTTCGTATGTTGTATTGCAAAGTATTTTTGTATTTTCTTTTGCTTTATTAACAGTGTTTCCTGCACAGGATTTTGCAGCACTCAGGACTAAATTGGTAATGCCTTTTAAAGTGCCCCTATTGTGGATTTATAAAAATGACCTTTCATTCAGTGTGTATCACAGCTCTAAGTGAATGATAACATTCTGCAAAGTTTTAAATCTGAAAGTGCACCGTGCATAAAGTTATTGTCTCTGAAAAGAAAGAGTCAACTCTGAATCATTGAAATAAGTAATTTTTGAAACGAATCCCAACCTATTTCATGTTGATGTCAGACAAGCATGTTAGCATATTGCCCGCCTACTTGTTGGTCTTTTCAAGTTGGTCCATGAAAATGCTAATTCATTCTTTGCCATTAGGTGTCACTTCCAAATTCCAAATCAAGTTCCTGATTTTAAATTGAGGTGGCTAACAAGGTGCAGAATTTAAATTTGAATTTATGGAAGCAGAATTCCAATTAATTGCAACATTCTAAATTTCTAATATTAGAACATGCTTCCTTAGATTGCAAATCCACATTGTGAATGTCCAAATTCTCAATTTATTTAAAAAAGTCAAAAACATGAAAACATTTTAAATGGTAACTTGACAAAGCCTTGTTTCTTAGTGCCATTGCTCAGTGTTACTACAGGATGTGAAATTGAGTTTGCAACGCAATTCTTGATTTAGGTTAGTCAGCCAGACCTAGTGGTTTTTTTCTCCTGTTTTAACCTCCTGCTGTCTTGGAAGGCCTTTTTCAGGCTTCCACAAATGACTGCTTCTTTTTTTTCCTTCTTCTTCTTCTTCTTCTTCAGCAATTCCTGTTTTATCAGCTAATGGGGGAAGGTGTTGGTTTCTTGACTGAATACACAATGTGTGTCTGAGTTTTGGCTTGCTGGAGTGAAGTCCTATAAACAAATGGGATCCAACCAAGCTGTTCCTTCACTGAAGGAGTCATTGTTAAATGTCTCTGGCTGTTCTGCTCTGAGACGCTGGTTTTGGAACGGTTCTGCTTCTATGTTTGTTACGATTGAGGTCAAGCTGTTGTAACCCTGACTCACCCGGTGTCTTTGCCTAAGGGTGGAGAGATCCTTTTTCATCATCATACCTGGCTAATTGTGAGTTAGAATCTGCACCTGACCCTCATTTGAACCTTTGAGTTCAGACCACGTGCACTGACGTTTATCACTCCACCCAGTGACTTCATATTGTGTCAGTGAAGGATGTAAAATTAAGGTAGCTTTGTTAGCTGGAGGGCTGCCTTTGCATGGCTTTATTTTTAGGCAAAAGTGAAAATGTGCCTTATGCTTCCCTGCACAAATGTCAGAGCACAGTTGTAGTTGCTTACCTGCCTTCAACAATTATTTGTTTTGTTGGTTTTTTTTTTTTTGGCTGATTTTTTTTGTAAATTGTCAAGCCAAAGAAAGCCCATGTTGAGCATTTTAGGTAACTAACTTAGAAGCGGCTAGTACACAGCACTCAGCTCACTAGGAAGTTCAGAACAAAAGCTTAGGCTTAGTCTGTAGTTAAGTGGTGACTTCATGGGGAACAAATGGCCTATAATTTCCGTGATCCTGCTGCACTTTAGTTCTTTAGCATTTGTCTGACTTTTAGAAATTGGATCAAGAATGAATTTCGAAGTCCAGTTCTGTTTCTGGATTTGAGTTTGAATTGAAGTGGCAAACAAGATGCAGACTTAAGGTCCTTGCAAAACCGAGTCTTCACACCAAGTCATCATCCTTTCCTGTTAAAATGCTTGCTACGGATGCAAAAAAGTTTTTATGATGGATGAAAGTTTCGGAGGCATCGTGTAAATGTGATTAACACAATGTGAGGTCGTATTATTTTTCAATGTGAATATTTTGGACCAAAAATTCGGACTCAGGCCCTCTTTACACCGTTTTTAGGTAGATTCCCTATTTAGGTCACAGGAGTGTCCTTGTGTGCTTGGAGCAGTCGAATGGGGAATCTTCCTATATATGTATATCTATGGGTACAACAACGAGCATGATGTGTTGGTTTACACAGTTGTCAAGGATACGCAGAGCGAATATGGGCAGCCATGCCATTATTTTCAAAAGGTTTTAGGTTGTATAGTGTAAATGGAGATCGTTTCTGAAACGCCAGTGTAAATGAGGATTGTTTTCATTCTAAAACGCTGTTTTAAAACAAAAACACTAGTGCACTTTCTTAGTGGCCTTAGAAAGTAGAATTCTAATTGAAACATTCAAAAATGTACCATTTCAGTTGAAAATGACACGTTATGCATGTTTCTTTAAATTAAAAAATTCTAGATTGGTTTCAGAATTTTAGTTTCTCAGTTTGTCTAACTTTTCTCTTCTCTCTGTCGTTCTGTAGGTGATGCTCGCGCGCTGAAGGAGCTGGGCAGGGTGTTAGTGCTCCACAGGAGGACAGTGATGCCCTACGCGGCCTACGCTCGTAAGCGGAAGGGTTTGAACGACGAGAAGGAAGTGGAGCAGTATGCTAGTCTGGTGGGCCAGACGTGTGCAGAGAGAATCCTGCTCTACAGAGCCTAGAGCCCCTTCATACCTTACAACCATCTTTCTCTCTTTCTCTCTATTTGTCTTTCAAAACATGTAAGAGTTTGTCCTCTTGGACACTTGTCTGTTTATTGTCTTCCTGATTGTTTATTTGTCTGCTTTTCATCTTTTTTTTTTTTCTTTTTCTTTTGACTTCCAGAAGTCTTTTCCCCATCTGTGTGTACAGTTTTGTTCTATTTTTTTTTGTACTGCTGTGCATTGCTTCACTCACCCAGTCTTTCATAATCTCTTTGAACTCTACTTTTATATTTTCTGGCCAGCAGCGCTTTGTAATAATCACACTCGCACACGTTCAACACGCAACCACGCATGTGTTATCTCATAGTGTATCCCAAAATATTACAACTCACCAATCACATCTTAACTAGCCGTATAAGAAGAAATAATGTGCTATAGGACATACTTCCATTCTGAACCTGTTTGGCTGGGTATTTCTAGACCGTCGTGACCCTGAACCGTTTGGCCTTTGGTGACATAGATCACTGCTTTCTCAAAATCCTGCTATTTCTGTTCTTCTAAAGTGACTAATACTATCCAAAGCAGGTGCTATGACACATGAAAGACTTGTTACTGGCTTTGCTGGGGGGTTGAATCGATCCATTTTCCTGTGGAACAGATTTGTCTTTTTTCGGTTGAAGTAATAGCTTGAGTGCTTTATTTTAATATTATTGTTTTGTTTCAGACAAAATAAAAAAAAGTTGAATCTGCTGGTGTGGTCTCAATTTGTGGCTGTTTGTGGGATTTAAAGCAGCAGTTTTTTTTTGTGTTCGAGCACTAAAGCGTCTCCTCTTGTCCAGGTGTAGGTGACACTCTGGGCTGAGCTCCAGTCCTCATTCCTGTGCTCCGGTCAGATCTACAGAGTAACGTGTGAATGCTGATGCAGCGTCTGGCCGGGGACGGTGTGTTTTGTCAGCAGAACTGGCTCTGGTGAGAAGGGGTGGGTGGCCTTGATGTTGAACCAAGAGCGAGAGCCAGCTGTAGATCCAGAGAACATGCGAAATGAACAGTGAGACCTGGACAGGAGTCACCTGACATCTGATGATAGCCACATGAATAATGCTTAGTTGAGACCGACTCAGCTTTTTTTGCCCGACAATAGCTCATTTAAACGGGAAGAGATTGTTTGACTGACATTTAAAGTGACCCTCTACAGTTTATTTTGTTTTTTAAGGCGGGTTGAAGTTGTTGACGTCAATGCAAGAGTGTTGGTAATTTTAGTTTTTTTTAAAACGCCTTTTGTGCTCACCAAGGCTGCATTTATTGATGCACATATGCATCATGCAATAAGAACAGTAATGGTGTGAAATATTTTTACATTTTTACAGTATTTTTACAGTTATAATATTATATTTAACTATATTGTAGATTCGTTCAAAGGTTTGATGCCATTAACCTGGTGAACTTTGGTGAAACTAGTGATTAGTTTTTCAGATGTTTGTCTAGCCATGACTTTGTTTCCAGGTCGCATAAATCACATTAAAACTTGTCAGAGGAAGCAAGTGCCATTTCTGTGCAGCATGCATTCGGATGTTTTGGGATCGTGCTGTCTGTGGGTGTTTCTTCTGAGACTGCACATCTCTTATATTGTATCCTCCTTTGTAACTGTTTTATCTTTCTTTTTTAGTCTCTCAGGCCTTTGTTGGCACTGCCACAGTGTGTTAGCGTCTCTGCACTGTGTTTGCTGAACTGTGCCAGCAGAGCTCTGGAGCCAGGACTGTAAAAAAAAACAGGCATCATTTACCATTTTAGAAAATTGGCCATGTGTGTTTAAGAGGGCTGTGAGCCACAAGTTATTTGTATTGACAGACTAGATGATTTAGTTTGTCTTAAATCACTGTTCTGATTTAGTGTCCCTGGTCTGTGATACACTCTTCAAAGTCACGTTAGTGTTATCATCTAATTAACTGATTACCATTTAATGCTTTTAAATTCATAAATGTTTAGGCAAGCATTTTTTGGAGACAGGGATAGCTGCAGATCGGAGTAATGGGCGTGTCGAAAGGTCTTTATAATTGGTTGCGAGTTGCCTGTTTCACACAAAGGCTAATATTAAACGCTTTTGTTCTAATGCGTTTAAGTAATGCAGCCAACATAATCCTCTATATTAAAATTCCATTCTTTTCCTGTAAAATATCGATA
>JAUMHE010000062.1:19923338-19980693 GCA_032359235.1 Enteromius mattozi | reverse complement strand
ATTAATTCCACTAGTAAGTGTAGACTTGTATTCAAGTGTACTGAACACTTTAGTTTCTTATCATATGCCAAGAGAAGTCGCCAGGCACTTCACAATCTCTTAAAGTTCTCATCCAGCTTTCTGAAGAATTTTTCTCATTATTTTACACTTGTAAAACACATTGTTATTTTGAGGCGCGATGGAGTTTATAATGATGGACTCTTACTGGATATAACAGCAGGTATATATCATTTCTATGTATTTCTGAAATATCAAAGTGAAGTTATCAACTTTTAGAAAAGCATTAACCTACTACATGCTAATATTGTCATTTGAGAGGTTTTTGTATGAGAATGCAATGCATTTAAGGTAAATGCCCCTATTATGGGTTACGAAATGTTCGTTCGTTTGTTATTTTGGTTTTGGGATTCCCCAGCAACAGGTTGACATGCATGCAAGGTCAAAAAACACTTTCATGATCTTATAATATGCATTTATCTGTACCGTAAGTTTTCTAAGCTTACGATTAAATTTCATATTTGAAATCACCAATGAAATCTGACAACAACTGTGCAATAATTGTTGTTTCTTTTGCTCAAATAGCATTATAAAAAGCTTATTTCTCAGGCGAGATCAGTCAAATGTTTCTGTAGCAACCGGAACTTCTAACAGCAGATGCGTGATGCACTGACTTCACAGATCAGCGATTGGCTATTTTATTTAGGAGGCGGGGCTTCTTGTGATTGATTGGCCATAGTAGTCGTTGCATTTTTACCCCATTCAAAACTATACGAGTGACACGTCTTGGGTATTCTGTAATCTTTGGTGCAGTGCTGTGGCAAAGAATTACATTTTAAATGGGCGGGCAATATGCTAATATTTCATGTTGACATCTCATGAAATGGCTTGGGATTCGTTTTAAAAACGACTGTGTTATTGATTCAGAGTCAACTCTTTCTTTTAAGACACAATAACTTTTGATACGGTGCACTTTCAGATTTAAAACTTTGCAGGAAGTTTTTATTCACTTAGAGCTGTGATACACACTACATGAAAGGTAATTAAAAAAAAAAAAAATCTGCAATAGGTGTACTTTAAACTTTTCCTTTTTGTTCAAACATATATATAGCAAAATATATTTTTCTAAATAAAAGGTTTTCCTGTTTTGGATTAAATATTCCTCCAATGCTGCTGAGACACAAAGCTAAATGGCCAAACGTTGCATTCAATGCTTTTTAAGTTGCTTATTTGTCGTTTTTGCAGCTTGACAATGTGTATAGTCATCCTATTCCATTTGACTGAAAAGAGGAGTTCAAATATATGGCAAAACATCTCTTTCTGAGCAAAAAATGCACGCAAGTTTGGAAAAATACAAGTCTGAGTAAATGAAAGAATTGTCCTGTTTTGGTTTAAATATTCCTTTAATGCTAATGAAGCAAAAAATAAAAATCTAAACGTCTAAAGTGCTAATTTCAATTCATTTATGGTCTTCCTTTGTCCTTTCACAGCTTGATAGTGTGCATAATCATCAACTTTCATTTGTATGGAAAAGAGGAGTTCAAATATTCTGCAAAACATCTCTTTCTGTGAACAAAAGTCATGCACGCAGGTTTAAAACGACACAAGGGTGAGCAAATGATGACAGAATTTTCCTGTTTGGGCTGATTTATCCATTTAATGCTGATTTATGCAACTTTAAGTTATTGTTTTCTAGCACTAGTTGAAAGAAAAGCTCTGTTTTTCCATGTAAAGGGCCCCGAGTCCAAAGGAAAAATTGTGCTGAGTGATGGAGTCTCAGCGCTGCCGGACCTCTCCAAGCTTCTGTGATGCAGAACCGAATCCGAGAGCTGTGGTTTGAACCATAAATCCAACCATATATGGAGTCCTTTCGCCAAGATGAGCTTCAGATAATGCAGCGGATCTGTGGATCTGTCTGCAGGGCACACATGCTCTTAGCCACTGTGTCTTTTGGACGAGACGAAAGCAGTGGCTTTGAGAAGCAGATTATGCGGAGACGCTTCTCTCCCTCCCGTCTGGCCTCAGAGCCACTGGGTGCGTGAGTGAGTCGTCTTAAGGAGTCTTGCAGCAGATCAGTTGCTCACACACTGTGTGTTCCAGAGCCTCACACCTGCCTTGCCAAACCCAACAGAGGTCACGTCTGGACGCCTGATTCCCTCCATTGTGTCTCGCAAAGCTCTTGTCTCTCAATCATATACATTAACTTTGGCTGCTTGACATTTACTCTCGCAGTTTTGCATTTCTGTTGCAATGTGTAGTTCAAATTTAAACCCCAGCATGACTTTCATTAGTGGTGATATTCATTAAGATTCTCTTTAATGCAATAAATAACTGTGGAATTTTTAAGCATAAAATAAAGCCAGTTTAACAGCAACTACTATGAACATGAATATCTTTCAATTTGAATTGTCAGTTTTGTTTTTACATTATATTAACAAAAATAAGATTATGAATAATTGATTATTTTATTTATATATTTTAAATATATATACAGTATCTATAGACCAGTAGTATCCAGCTTTGTATGAGCATAATGTTACACCTCTGAGTGTTCACAGAATGTTTGTAAGTACCTGAACAACAAAACTGACAAGAGGTTTTATTTTTCCAAAGCGTTTTTATTGTCTGTACACTTAAAACTAATTTACGAAGGTCAGTGTTTATAACCACAGCACAGAAACCTTGTTGGCCGGTGCATTCCGACTGGAGAACGACCAGCCACAAATCTCAGTCTTGGCCCAAGAATTTGCTGAATGTGCAAAAAAAAAAAAAAAAAAGAAAGAAAAAGAGGAGAACGGTGGGCTGCCATGCAAATTAAGTGCAGATTCTGTCTATGTGACTTTTTTTGAGTATGTGTGTAATAAGAGAAAAAAGAGAAGGATGAAAAATGGAGAGAAATAAATAGAGAGAAGCTGGCAGAAGTCATTGTTTCACTTGGCTGCGAGTGACGCTGTACGGTTACAGCCCAGTCATTATCCAGGAATTCTGAGCTGAGGAGCCGAAAAACCTTGACGCCTCTCTTTCTCCTTTCCCTCCTTCACATCCAGAGCTAGAAGTAATTTAAAGAGAATTTGAATTTACTTACAAAAACCCAAAGAATTGTGACATGCGGTCAGGAGGACTATTTGAGGGGATTTGTGGCACCAGACCCCAAGGAACCAAGAGTGAATTTGGGGTTAAATAATGGAACCCAAAGCCAAGCCTGAAGAATTAATGGTATCAATAATTTGATACCCTAGGCATGAGGAGAGGAAGCGTTTAGATGTGGTTGTGTAATTATGATGATTGTGTTTGTACAGTATGTATTCCAGGCTGTATTATGGGAACGCTGGGAGCTGAAGGGTGATGAAGGCCTGACTTCCTCTTTGTGGTGCTCACTGGTAAACAAGAAGAAAAGATCCGCTGAGCAGCTGAAGAGAAAAACCAGTAATGAAATCAAAATGGATGGCACAGTTAGGGGGTATAAAATAAATCAGGTCTCTTTCCATGTAGATTTTTTTTGTTAGAGTCAATGTAACCCTTTCAGTTCTACTTGCACTTCTTTGAGTAGGGATTCGAACTGGCGTGATAGCAACGATGCTAAAGATGGCAGCATTCCTTAGGAAAACTAATTATTCGGTAGTTAATATACTATGGAGCCCATAAGAGCACATAGTGATAAAACAAAGTCTGAGATGTAAGAAAATGTTGAAGCTGGAGTTTTGCCTTCCCCTGAGAACCCCTCTGTGTTTTCAAACTTTGCATTCATTTGCACAAATTTTGCATTATCCTGAGAAATTTTGCATTTGTTTGCAACTTTTGTGTTATCTAATTTGGGGTTATTTCTGATTGTAGATGGTTTTACAACATAGTAGTTTGAGACATTATTGAAATGTCTTTTGAAACTTAATAGGTGATATGTGTGATCATTGGGAGCCTTTTTCTTAGGAGAAACATCTTAAGCAGAGGACATGATGGTTTGGTTGGGTTCAAGTAAGGATGAAAAGGCTTTCAATGTACATATGAAATTTTCATTACATCTAATTTCCTAATGTTGATGGCATTCTCTTTAAAATCAAAGCTTGAAGTTTTGTTTGTGGTAGTTTAGAACAAATGGATTATTTTTTTTTAAGTTGGTCATTCATTCTTTATTATTTACAGTATGGATTGTTTGTTCTCATCTGACGCTCACTTTGAAAAAACTCACACACATTTAAAAGCTCTGACCTTTTCTTTGAAACGAATCCAAATAAGCGTTCCATAATAACTCAGCGAGGAGGCAAGCTCACCCCTCTTGAAGTTTTCTGTGTGAGTTCGACAAGATTAGCTCATCTTCTCTTAGTCTCTCGTAAGCCAGGCGATCACTTAGCGAGGTCTTAATGGATGTGCGGTGTGACAGTGCAATTCCATTTGGAAAGAACGTGAGCCCTGGACTCTCCCCAGACGTCTCCCTCCTCCGTCTGACCACATTAAGTCTTCAGATCGTGATAAGGTGCTCTCACCTAAAAATGAGAACTTTCGAAGTCCACATAGTCACTGATTTTTTCTTACAGAGTAAAGGCCTCATGCAGGGTTTCCCTCATCTGGATAGATAGATAGATAGATAGATATCTTGAATTCTTCCACGGGACACAACCTCAGTATGTTGTGACAATATACGTCAGACAGTATTAGACAGTACTAATCACTGCAGCATAGATTGTGGGTTTGTTTAAGGTTAAAGTTCAGTTGTTGGTTGGCATCAAATGCCTTTCTGCATAAGAATGTGAGGACAGGAACTGTTGTTTACCCACCCAGGATGAATCTCTTTCTAACACTGGACTGCCCCAATAGGGGCATCTGCCTCCGTGTGCCAAGAGACTGCAGCACCAGCTCGGCTCCATTCAGCTGTCCGTCTTCTGGAGAAAGCACATCTCATGCTACATTCCTCCTATTCAGACAGACAGTGTGATGTGCCTCTGGTTTTGTTCAGGCTCTGGCACACAGGAGGTTATAGAGCAGGAGAGCAGGCGTTGTGCCCGCTCCGCTCCGGTTTGACATGGATGAGTTACAGTGGGTAGAGCAGCAGTTTAAATGAGAGTGACTACACTGCACTTTCACATCTGCTGCTGTACAGCACACATGCTTTCATCTTTCTGAACTGAGTGTGGAATGGGGTTACATGCATAGATTAGATTGTTTTGGCGGTTGTGGGTCGTTGTCAGAGCCTTGCAATGCAGTTGTTAGGTTGCTTTTGTTTTGTTTTTCTTTTTTTTTTTGAGTATGTCGCTAGGTTGTTGTGGGCTATTTTTAAAAGTATGTTGCTAAGGGGTTCCTAGGTTGTTGTTCTGGGTTACTTTTAAGTATGTTGTTAAGGGGCAGCTAGGTTCTGTTTTTTAAGTATGTTGCTGAGGGGTTGCTAGGTTTTCTGGCTTATTCTTGGTATGTTGCTAAGGGGTTACTATGTGGTTCTGGGTTATTTTGAAATATGTTCCTAAGGGGTTGCTAGGTTGTTCTGTTTTTTTTTTAGTATGTTGTCAGGGGTTCTGGGTTATTTTGAAGTATATGTTGCTAAAGTTTTTTAGTTTAAAAAATAAATTTTAATGTAAATATTTTTCTAAGTGATTATGTTCTGGGATTTTGGTATGTTGCTATGTGGTTACTTGGTTGTTCTCTTTTGTAAGTGTATTGCATGGCACTCTGGGATTTTTTATTTTGCTATAGGGTTGCTAGGGTGTTCTGTGTTATATTTAATTATGTTTTCTGGAGTGTTCTGGGTCATTTTTGATAATATGTTGCTAAGTGGTTGCAATGATAGGCTTGTTTATATATGTATATATACATATTGCAATAAAGTTGTTAGGGTTGTTACTTTTGGTTGTTGCTGTTGTTTTAAATGTTACAATGTGGCTATTAGGATATTCTGGGGTTTTATATTTTTCTATGGGTTTGTTAGGCTGTTTTTTTTTGCAGTATACTTGCATGACACATAATTTGATTAACATGCGAGTTACACACCACAGTTTAATACTTAGTGCTCAAGCAGTCACGCATTAGCAATAATGACAGAGTAAGAGTTCAGACTAGGTTTTCCTTACTTTTTCATTTCTTAATAAGTCAAATGGATAATAATGTAGGGTAGCTTCACTCCTTATGCATATAAGCCCAAATGCCATATCTTTTGGTTCATTATTTGTTGGCCTTCTGGCCCATCAGTGCTTGGCTGTAGTGGCGTATGACTGACAGACAGCTCATCATCTCATGGCAGTTTGGAAACAAGGGACTGCAGTGGTTTATAATAGGCCTGTCACTCAGCGTGACTGACGGACACACATTCCGTGGGAACCAGAGGGCAGGGGGCCATTTGGTTGGACAGTCCCAGGATGGGATGGGGCACATGGTGAAATGGGGTGGATTTATATGTTTGTCACTCTGCTGACCCTGTGGCGTCTTGGACAGGAAGCACATTGATGGATGAATGGAGAGATCATGGCAATGAAAAGCTAAGAGGAGAAGGAGGAGGGGCTGCTTAGTATTATGGGATCTAATCATCTGTGATTCCTTCTCCGTCCTTCTGACAGATTTGTCTGTGTTTCACCCATCGAAAAATTACAAATAAGATGTTTTAGTATCTCAATTGTTTCTTGCAGACATCGGTCTTCTGCTTCTCAGATGTTTCTCTGTAGAAAAAGACTTCAGTAATCACGTGTCTCATCCAAGATATCAACTATAATCTTGTGTTTGTCTTAAGTCCCTTTAAAAAGAGCATCCCTAATTAGTGACAAAACTGATGAATCTCTCCAATCAGGGTGTATCTTGTTGAAAAAGGAAGTCAGGAAGCCTGTTAGAGACACCAGCATCCACTTTTGAAGGCTGAGGTTTCTGGGAGAGGAGCAGGCACTCATGGAAAAGATTATCTCAGGTGTTGCCAAGTGTTTGACTAGTTTGATGAGTCGTCATTCTGTCTCTCGCCTGGTTTTATGATGTGGTGGAAATTAGAACCTGCATTATGAGGAGATAAGAAATTCACTTAGGACATCAGCTTTCACCAGATGGCTTTAAAGCGATTATAAATGACAGTGATCTATTTAAGGCGTTTAAGGTGTCTGTTTGTATTGGCAATGATTTTTTTGGAGTCTTTTGCAGCATTATTTAAAGATCTGTAGGGAAATTCCTCCATCTATCTATCTATCTCTGTCTGTTGTTCATTCGTTCTATCCATCCATCCATCCATCCATCCATCAATCATTGTCATTTCCCCATCCATCCACCCATCCATCTATATTTATCTATCTATCTATCTATCTATCTATCATCCATCCTTCCATCCATTTTTCATCCATGTTTGTCTTGAAAATCTTTTTTCTTGTTTAAAAATGACAGCGTAATAAGAATTTCTGTAGTGATGAGTTGCACTTTTGAGTAAGTTTCGTTCCAAGTTCTTCATTTCAGACTACTTTAAAGTGCACTTCACTCTCCCAGACTTTCATTTGAAGCCGTGTGAGAAGGTTTTCATCCTTTATGTCTATTAATATTATTCAGTGAGAAGCGTTATGTCAGCGGGGGCTGTCGCTGGCCTACTCCTCCCCCGTTCACTTTTCAGTGGTTCAATTCCGCGGAAAATTGGACAGCGCTGCCAAACTGGATGTCTCCCCCCCGGCCGTGGAGAGGAGTGCGGATCAGGCACATTCCAGGGGAAAGCTGTGTAAATCCCAGCCATTGATTTGGTGAAGGACCTCCTGACCTCAGGAATACATTAGCAGATTAGGCGAGCAGACAGCGCACACAGAGAGCCGCTGCCATTCACACCACAGTTAGCACAGGACCCCCGCCTCACCTCTGCTGGCTCTACACGACATTCCCTGGCCTCCGGGTCAAATATGTGTGGAAGCTTTGGAAAAGGGGAGCAGTGTGTAGTTGGCTGCCAGCTGGAAATGTGGCATGTTTGGATGGAGACTTGGTGTGTGTTTGTATTGTTCGTGTGCATGTGTTTATGCTGTAATTGAAGACAATAATTTTAACTAATTGTCCGTTTTATATTTTCTTTTCTTTTTTGTAATTTTTTTGTTTTTGTAATTTTTATTAGTAAAAACAATAATTTATATATATATATATAAAAGTGCTTTCAAATGATTAATCGCGATTAATGGCAAACAAAATAAAAGTTTTTGTTTGCATAATATATGTGTGTTATGTGTATATTTATTATTTATATATAAATATACACACATACAGTATACATTTGTAAAATATTTACATGTATTTACATGCTTATATTTAGATTCATATAATTTGTATTATGAATATATTTCATGTATAAACATAAAAAAAAAAACTGAAATATATACATGCATTTGTGTGTATTTATATATACATATAAACATATTCAGCACAAATATATATTATGTAACAAAAACTTTTATTTTGGATGTCATTAATTGTGATTAATCCCTTGACAGCACTAATAAATGTATATCATATAAATATATATTATATATAATTTATGTGAATATAAATGTATGCTGTATGTGTGTCTATATATATATATATATATATATATATATACTGTACACAGTACAGTAACATTTTACAATAAGGTTCATTAGTTAACAACATTAGTTAACGAACTAAGAATGAACAATACTTATACAGCATTTATTAATTTTAGTTAATGCATTCAGCATTTACTATTGCAATATTAAAATCACAAGTTGTGTTTGTTAACATTAGTTAATGCACAGTGAGCTACTGTAACATGAACTAACAATAAATTAACTAATGTTAACAAAAATGACTAAATACTGTTATAAATGTTATTGTTCATTGTTTGTTCATGTTTAGTTAACATATGATCTAATATTAACAAATGTCACCTTATTGTAAAGTGTCATCATGTAAACAAAAACTTTAGTAGCCATTAAATGATGTCTTGGCAAATAACTTTTCATGTCAGTTAATGTTTATTTAATTTTAAGTAGTGGATTTCATTTTATCTAATCATAACCCTGTATTTGTGCATCTTGTGCATGTTACTTTGTGAAAAACTACACATTACTAGAAGAAAATGTGGGTGGGACTCGGTTTTATCAATTGAGATCTGATTGGATAATGAAGACTGACAGGTGTTTAGAGGAGGGGTTGTAAAAATAAAGAGGGCCTGGTGTCATTTAAAGAAAATTGTCCTTTAGAGAAAATTACCATTTGATTAAAGGTTTATATGTATAGATAATGTGTGTACTATCATGCGTAGTAAGACCAGGTACATGCATTCAGAAGGTAAACCCATTTTAATTTGCGTAGCCCATCATAGGACTTAATAATAAAAAATAATAAAAATGTATTCTTGATTTCAAGCCTTCCTTATTGTCTGAACCCCCCTCCCTTGTTCTGATTAAGAGGCCCAGTCTTTGAAGCTGTGAATCAGGAAGGCTGTTGGTGTGTTTATCCACTGACTCCCGGATCTTTGCCCCATTGTTGCCCCTCAGATGCCCCTCGGCCTCTAATCCTCCCGGTTTAACTACTCTCAAACAGCAGCCGTAGAGATCCGGGTTTCATTTCCCTCTGTGCCTGATGTGAGGAGAGTTTAAGATGAGAGTAAGTTAATACTTTCTTATTGAGCTCTACAATATGGGCTTGAAACAAATAAGGTGCTACATGTGTCCCATGAGTTTTATTATATACACTAAATCTTATCATCATTGACCCAAAATTTGGAACAAAGTTTTTACTGCTTAATATTTTAATGAAAACCATGATATATAACACTAGCATTTAAAATTATAATAATTATTATTATTTATTTTTTTTTACACAAAAAAAATGATCACAAGTGACAGTAATGATATTCAAGGTTGTGGTATTTATTAGAGATGCTAGAAACATCTACCAATTTTCAGCAAACTTACGCCCTTATAGATTTTTATGATGTTACGAATTGTTACGAAATGTTACGTTGTTTCTATTACAAATAAATGCTGCTCCTTTAAACTTTTTATTTATCAAAGGATACTGAAGAAAATAGTATTAGAATATAATATTAAGCAGTTGTGTTGACTTTTTTCAATAATTAAGCAGCAAATTAACATATTTGAATGATTTCTGAAGGATCATGTGACACTGAAGCCTGTGTAACGATGCTGAAAATTCAGTTTTGATCACAGAAATAAATGACATGTAAAATATATTAAAATAAAAAATGGTATCTTTTAAAATAAAACAATTATGGTGATATTTTACAATTTTACTGTATTTTTAATTAAATAAATGCAGCCTTGGTGAAGATAGCAGACCTCTGTCAATAACAATAAAGAATGATAATTATTCCAAACCTTTGACCGGTATATGTATATGTATCTCTTTCTTTTATCTATTCTAAGCTGTTAAATATATGGATGTCCATCAGATAGTCTTGGTGTGACAGTCCTGATGTTCACGGCTTGGTGGTCTCACCAAGACCCCAGCCTTCCCTTTAGAGACTAAACCACATGGTCCAACACTCCCAGCAGAAAGCAGCTCTGCAGGAACACATCACCCACTGACCAGACAAGCTGGCTCACAGATGGACAGCTCACCGAAATACACACGAAAACACAAGCCCACATTATCTTGATGGGGTCATGCCCAGTGCTATTGTGATTATCGACATGTGCTAAAGCAGAAAAAACTAAGATAAGATCACAGTGTCATTTATTAGAATGCTAGGAAAGTGTGATTTCCTAAAGTATGACCGCATTGTTCCATTACACGCTCGTGGAATCAGTTTTTGTATCAAAAAAATGCTTGAACAACTGCATTGTCAACATAAAGCATTGTGAGTTTTCTTCTCGTAAAGACGCACTTGCCGAGACATTCCCACAACTCTTTGGGTATCCAGGTGCAGAGTTGGGAAATTCTGCTGAACTTTTGGGGGTCAAATGTTTTTGAAACTCTCAAAGGGACACAGAGCTCATAAGTCAGTAAAAGTCTTGTGTTTTAGCAACAGCAACGAGTAAAAGTCGAATAGAGTCTGACTGCAGGCTGATGGAGTTCATCCTAATTATTTACAATGACAGATTGTGATGATCTTGTAATCAGTATTTTTTTTTTCTTTAGAGAGCAATTCCAGATCTGATTGGATGGTGCCAGAATGTTTAGGAAACAAGGAGTTAGAAGTACACATGATTTTGACTCAATAGTGTGTGAAAAGTTCAAATAAATAAATAAATGAGGTGTATGGGTGTTGTGAAAGAAAAAGACTTGCATTGTTTTCTACCAGCTTTTTTATGATAAGGATCAATGATGCTATGATCAAATCTGAGAAAAAAAACTCCAAAGGCAAAGGAATTTAAATGTATTTTAAATATAAATCATATTTGTTGAACCAGTCAGGATTTTTCATCAATACGTTTTTTCTAAGTTCAATACAATTCTCGTTGTAGTGTTTACACATGCTTTACTTTTTTCTATACACTCCAAACATTTTTTTTTTATTTTTTTTTTTACAATTTTCAAAAATCATGTTTTTTTCATTGTGCATTGCAATTTATCTTAATCAAACTGCAGTTGAGTTATTTTGATTATGTTAAAAAATAACTAAATATACTGCTAACTAACTCAATAAAAAAGTTATCTGTTTATATACAGTATATATATATACACAGATTTTATGAAATGTGTGTATGTAATTATTTTTAATAAAAGGAAAGGAAAGGATGGAAAAAAGGTGATAATAAGAAATACATTTTTGATTTTGATTTTGAAAAACCTTTATTGCAAATATGATCCTTTTTTTCATTTTTATTATTAATAACAGTTAAATGTAAATCATATTTGTTGAAGGAGTCAGGATTTACAATTCTCACTGTTATAATGTTCACACATGCTGTACTTTTTTCTAAACTCCAAAATATTTTAATTTTGTTTTGTTTTTTTGGGTTAAACAATTTTTTTTTACATTTTCCAAATATCATGTTTTTTCATTGTGCATTCCACTTAATCTCAATCAAACAGCAGTTGAGTTATTTTGATTAGATTACAAAAAATAAATATACAGCTAACTAACACAATACAACATAAAAAATTATCTGTTTATATATATATATATATATATATATATTTTTTTTTTTTATTAAATGTGTGTATATAATTATTTTAATAAGAAATACATTTGATTTTGAAAAACATATATTTCAAATATGATCCATTTTCTTATTTTCATTATTATTTTTTTTCCAATTACATTTTTGTCATAAAAAATATGAAAAAATGCAAGTTTCAGGATATTTACCCAGCTGTCATTTAGTTGTGAGTCTTTGTTTTGTTTTTTAATTTTAAGGCTGTGGGGGTTGATGGAGAAAATAACAGGACGAGTTTCCCAAGCATCCATGTGTGAAGTTTCATCCCTCCTCCAGCTCCTGAGGTGAGAAAACCATGACACTTTTACAGCCTTAATTCAGAGGACTAATGGAAAACAAACAACTGATTATTAGCTTCTGGAATATCAGATGCTTCAGTTTGGTGTCTCCATTTGTGCAAGCGGAGGCTTCACACTGATTAGTACATATATAATAAAGCTGAATAAATATCAAAAGGCTTTATAAAGGCCATTTACACCAGTCTGTTCTGACATTATATATAGCAATTTTAATTTTGCAACAGTGTAATTGAAATAATATCCCCATATATTAACTATATTCTGAAGGAAACTGTGGGTCACTAAATGTGTTTTAATATTGTGGCATAGATCAGCAGGGCCTACCTGATTCCGAAATTCAAAACCTTCAACAAGAATTTAACAATACCTCTCTGAAGTGCTTTTTCCATCTCTCTGTCTGTGGGTTTTCACTTCTCACTCTTAGCGTCTCTGTATAATGTACTCATGGTGGCCCACTGGTGTGGCCAGTTGTGTGTTGTCACAGTAAATTACTCTGACTCACTGGAGGAGTGATGGCTCTCACTGGGTGGGATGAATGGAGTGTGTGTGTGTGTGTGTGTGTGTGGCAGTATTGGGTTTGATTCTGTTCTTCGGCACAAGACAACCATTTCCAACATCCCATCTGGACTCAGCAGGAGTTAGTTTCTTTAGATCAAGCACAATTAGATCTTGACTTTTCCATCATAAATTGATGCTGATGCTTTCCAGAAATTACAGCCAGTCTGCATTTACCAATTAGGCATGATTTAATGAACTTAAAATATATATATGGGTAGTTGACATATCAATGTGTCCGTGGTGTGGTGTGACATTCTTGCTATGTCACACTATAGGACACAGTCCAATTTGTTATCCATAAAAACTACAGTTAAAAAGATTGGTAAGGTTTTTAGATGTTTTTGAAAGAAGTCTCTTATGTTCATCTAAACTGTGTGCATTTGTTCAGAGGAAATATAGCACAAACAATAAAAAAACAAACTGAAATATTATTACAATTTAATAGAACTGTTTCTACTGTAATTTATTTCTGTGATGCAAAGCTGAATTTTCAGCATCATTACTCCAGTCTTCAGTGTCACATCATCCTTCTATAATGCTGCTCAAAAACATATTTTTATTATTAACAATTTTGTTGGAAACAACAATACATTAATATAATGTTAAAAAATAGAAAGCTTTTGTCACTTTTAAATGAAGTGCATTCTTTCTGAATAAAGGTGTTCAATTCCTTTAAAAAAATATGTGAACAGTAGTGTAATGTTTTTATTTTAATTCATTTATATTTTCATCTATATTTCTGTAATATACAGGTTTTAAATCTGGTTTGACTGGCTTCTGCTTTCATCAGTCTGCATTAGATAATATGCAATGATCGTAGGTTAAGAGTTAATACGAGTCTGATGGTGTTTGTTTTTGCTGTGTTCCTCCTCATCTGCACTTTCATGTCAATTAATAGTCACACAGCGATTCTTTCTCCAAGGAACTTCAGTATTTAGCATGCAAATCCTCCCTTCGTTCTTTCTTGCTGATAAAGTCATTAAATATAACTTTGCCCGGCAGTGTTTTCTAACAAGTTGGCATAAATGTAGTGAAGACCTGAGGGGGGGATCATCGTGTGCCAACAACATCAGTGCATGAGTCTGAACAGGCTTCCACTCGCCGCAGGTGAAGCTGGAGTTGCGTAATCCAGTCATTAGGCGGGCAGAAAGTAGAGCAGAGGGGAAGACGACAATGTAAATCTGTCATTGGTTCACCTGAAGACTTGCGTGCCGTGACCTGACGTCCGGCTCTCAAACCTAGCCTGGGCTTTATTCACAGGGTGGAGGCGGCCCGTCGGATACAGTAGCGAGCTTTGACTGAAATTCCTGGCCTTTATACAGTCAGTGAGGTTGTGTGAAATGGGCCGGGACTGATGCGTACGAGCATGTGTGTGAAAACAAACCCGCGAGCGTCTCTCCACACCTCCCTCCTCCGAGCCCGGAGAGCATGAAATGAGCAAACACTGCCAATAAATCTTTCAAAGGCCTCATTTTTCCGCCTCCTCTTTCCACTCCTCCAACGAAGAGAAGGAGAAATCTCATCTTTATCCAGATTAAGTGATTGCTGGTGCTCTGCTTCTGAAGTGACGTGGGGGTGTTTTGTTTGACTCAAACCTAGGCACAAATGGAAGTGGAAAATTTGAGGAACGTCTGTAAAAAAGGACACCCTGTTAACCGTTTCTCAAAGAAAACTGGAGACGTGTGTAAACAACATGGTTATTTGATGCTTTCTGAGTACATGGAGAGTCAATTGGTTGGACAAATGTTCTAATTTTTTATGACTACTTTCCACATTTTGCATTCAATCATCAACTATGGAAGAACACATTTAAGAATGGAAATTTGCAGTCACCAAAAAATGTGAAACTCTAATATCAAGACAATATAGAAGCGTATTGGTAGCAATATTAATTTCTTTCAGTTTATTATTCAAAATAGTAATGCAATATGTAAAATTGCAATGTCTTTCTGTATTTAAATTTATAGAATGGCAAATGTAAATTATGCATAAGTTAATTTTCATTTACATTTTGCGCTAAACATTGTGCATATGGGACAACATCAATTTAAATACAAAAATACATTGCCAATTTAACATATTGCACTGCCATTTTGCATATAAAATTTTAAAATAAACATTGCTACCATATGCCTCCATCTTATTTAAATTATATAATATAATTTTAATTTAATTTAATTTAAACATAACACATTTGTACAGGAAAATATACATTTAAATATAGAAAAACATTGCCTTTTTAAAATATAGCTAATCATACGCTTCTATAAGCACGAGCTTTTTCAGTTGATGAAAAGCTAATGATTATATCATAATTAAATAAAAATAATATAACAAAAGATAAATGAAAATGTATTTTATTTATTTACCTGCATGTGATGTGACCATTACCTGGCATCAGTGAACCAAATGTGCTGTTAAATTACTGATACATATTAACTAATATTAAATGTTAACTAATTAAAATATCTCTGGAGGTATTTCAGGTTTGCTTGGGCTTCACAACACCTGCTTTTGTTCAATAAACATCAGTTTGAACATTCCGCTAAATATTTGCTTTTCTGTTCCACAGAAGGAAGAGAGTCAGGCACTTCTGGAACCACGTGAGGGTGAATAAACGATGAAAGAATGTTCATTTTTGAATGAACTCTCCCAGTATATAAAGCAGAGGGAATCCAATGTGTTTTAATGAGGTAACAGCAGCAGTATCACTGAGGTGCAGCCAGGTGCTGTCACAATACAGTCCACGAAAAGGGTTCATCATTTCTTTAGTCTTCCCCCCTACTTTTCCACTACTTCACATTCTCTAGTGTCTCGCCGAGACTTTTCAAAGCCTTTGTGCATCTCCAGATGAAAGATGTCTGAAGAGGGCCGCGTTTAGACAGAAGAGAGATGAGTGTGAACATCATGAAAGATAAGAGCAACTGGTAGAATATAATGGCAACAATGTGCAAACATAACTTATTAGAGTTTTGGGATAGAAATCAATTGTTTTAATCAGCATTGGTGCATTAAATTAATCAAAGTGACTACATTCAGAATGTTACAAAAGATTTGTATTTCAAAAAAATGCTGTTGTTTTAATTAATACTTTATTTTAAGGACCAATTCTCACTATTAACTCACATACATATTGCTAACATAATGGCTGTTTATTAGTAAAGCAAATATTAATGCCTTATTTCAACTTTAATAGTAATAAGAAATGTTTCTTAAGCAGCAGATTAGAATGATTTCTGAAGGATCATTTGACACTGAAGACTAGACAAATGATGCTGAAAATTCAGCTTTGCTTAACAGGAATAAATTACATTTTAAATTAATATATATTCAAACAGAAAATTGTAATTTAAATTGATAGTAATATTTCAATTTTACTGTATTTTTGATTAAATAAATCCAGATCAAATAAACAACCGCAGATTACGTTCATGTGCATGCTTTCTCCCGGATGTCAAATACGTATAATACGTTAAACCATACTCACGCATTGTGATACTCTCTAAAATGGCGGAAGACGTAGGTCAGGGAAGAAGAATGGTAAATTATGTTATTTAGTTATTTTTTTTCCACAAAAAAGTATTCTCCTGACGGTGTAAAACTAAAATGGAGCCACTGATGTCACATGGATTGTTTCACCGATGTTTTTACTGCGTTTCTGGATCTGGGATAATTTCAGTTGCATTGCTGTCTATGGAAGGTCGGATTGCTCTGATTTCATCATAATTTGTGTTCCGAAGATGAATGAAGGTCTTACGGGTTTGGAACGACATGAGGGTGAGTAATTAATGACAGAATTTTCATTTGGGGTGAACTAACCCTTTAAGAGACTTATGTTTGAGGTTAAGGACCTTTTTCAGCAAAGCATGCATTGTTAGCTTACATTAACTAAGCCCTTTGATATATTTCCCTGTCACAATCCATTTGTCAGTGTTTTTGTCACTGAGGAACAGTACATGTTGTGTTTGACTTTGTTTCGGACTGTCACAATGCAAATAGATGAATGCTATAAAAACAGTTTGTAACGACTGTCTGCGCTGACTAATTACCCTGCTAATGACACATGGGGAGTGTTTGGGGTTTGTGTCGAGACCTGTTTGTGACAGTTTTAGTGCTAAAGTTTAACCAGGTTTCCTGCTTGTCCAGACAGAATGAGTTCATGGATTCGCTCGGTCAGCACAAATGCTTAACCTGTGGTCAACACATACACAGATATCAGCAGAGAAAGCTGTGTGTATCTACTCCGGTTTTTATTTGTATTATAATGGACTGCCAGTTTTTCGATTAAACAAAAGCTATGATTAGTCGTACATATTTCAGGAAGAGTTCATCCAAAAATTTTAATTTGCTGAAAATGTACAGGCCATCCAAGATGTAGATGAATTTGTTTCTTCATCACAACAGATTTAAAGAAATTTAAACATTCCATCACTTGTTCACCAATGGATCCTGTCGCAGTGAATGGGTGCCATCAGAATAATTGACAAAAAAAACATACCACTTCAGTCCATCAGTGGATGGCCTAAGAGTGAGTAAACTGTCAGCAAATTTTCATGTTTGGGTGAACTGTTCTTTTAATAGCTTGATTTTGAATAAAAGCAGCTGTACAAATGTCCAGTCACTTTATTGTTGTTGTAGTAATTAGCTAGTCTTGGCCACTACTTCTCCCACATGTGAAGATTTAAGTACGGCTAGATTGTTAAAATGCACTTCAACACCTAGCACAGCTTTATCAGCCTTTGAGTTTAATTGTCATAATTTCAGCACTTTCTAGGCCCCAGACTTCCTAAAAGTCCGGGGGGATTTTATTTTTCTTGCTATGTATTTTTGTCATGTTATAATTAAAAGATCAGAGGAAGATGACTCATATCCTGAGTGGAATATGAAACAAATGTGAAAAGATGTGTGTGTGCGTGCACATACGCCCCGGGCTTTAATATGAACCATATAAGTTGACTGTGGAAACATAGTGGTTTGTATAAAGAGAAGATGCAGTGATAGACTAAAGTAACAGCCACTGTGAACTTATGCAGATTCATTCTCAGTCTGAATCTTTAGAGGTCTAAGATAATGACCTCCACAGCTCTTAGACACCTCAGATTGTAAAAAAAAAAAAACCCTTCCTATAGGAGTCATGCTTCTTTGGAGATGCACCAAAAACTCTCTGAAGTCCATTATAGGTTTCTGGTTTCATAAACATACACTGCCATTCAGAGTTTTGGAGTCAGTGGGAAATGTATACTTTTATTAATCAAGGATTGATTAAATTGATCAACAGTGACAGAAAAGACATTTGTAATATTATAAAAGAATTCTATGTCCAATAAATTCTGTTCTTTTGAATTCATCAAAGAATCCTCACATTTTCCAAATAAAAAACAAAACAAACAAAAAAATGTAGCAGCACAACTGTTTTTAAAATTTATATTAATCAGTTTCTTGAGCAGCAAATCAGCATATTAGAATGATTTCTAAAGGATGATGTGACACTGAAGATTAAAATAATGATGCTGAAAACTCTTTGCGCTTTGCATCACAGGAATAAATTACATTTTACCTTATATTCTAATAGAAAACAGTTATTTTAAATTGTAAAAATATTTAACATTTTTACTGTATCTTTGATCACATGAATGAATTAAGAAGACTTAACAAACTCAAAAGCATATGCAACTGACATTTCAGAGCTTCGGTGGGAGGATTTTAAAGAGTAATGACCCACATTTCAATCTGTTTCTCACACAAGCTAATTTATGACTTCAGAAGACTTGAAATAAAGGCATATGGACTTTCTTTTATGATGTGTTTTGTTTGACAAATGTGGTCACTATGAATTGTCGCTTGGAAAATAACTTCAGAATTGTCCCTTTGTGTTCCACAGATAAAAACAACAGCATGTGGGTTTGGACTGACACGACAAAGAGTAAACAAAGGCATAATTTTCATTTTTAGGAGCGAACTATTCCTCTAAGAACAAGAGTACAAACAGTTTTTGTGGTTCTCCTGTCGGATCAGGCTGTGAAACCTTTTAGCAACTTCAGCAACCATTCTTCGGTCATTTCTGACCGGAACATTTTATATGTTTAATTTTTAAAAATAACAGCTTCATCTGAATGTAATTTGGTGGCTTTTATGGCACTTGGAATGTGAACACAGAAAAAAAATTGAGGGCATGATTTGAACAGGCTAAGTGGGCATAAAAAAAATAGTCACACTCATGGTCCTTGGTCAAAAATGACCGACCACAGAAAATAAATGGGAAATGGACAAAAACACATCAATTCAGAGAATAATTGAATACACAATCTACAAATCAATCACAAAACTGAAAACAACTACACAGTAGTGAAGGGATGACACTATAAAACATCAAGAGTGTGATACACCAATCCTACACCTAAACCTACCCATCACAGGAAAATAAAATTCTACACCCTTGTTAATCAGTTATCATTTCACATTGATTTTAGGAATACATTTTAGGGTTACATTTAGGGGTAGGGATTTGGATAAGTCTATATGTTGATCCAGGATCATGTCTTACTTGGTAAAATTACTGCGACCTGGGTTTATCAATGCACTTAAAAACACAGACTTGTTCCCTTGCACTGTTCTAAGTGTTTTTATTCATTTCTTTTGTGGATAAATACATTTTGTGAATATTTTGTGACAATATGTTACTGAAGGCCATGCTTCATTTCCTTCACTATTTGCTTGCCCAGGTTTTTCTGATGATCAAGGACTGTACATAAATGGAAGTCTCTCTACCCATTTTCCCCAAATCTCTCGGACAGGTGCCAATTTGTAATTTTGCTTTCCTGGAGCTCTTGTCCTCTTTTCATCCAATCTCACAACCCTTGAAAGTCAGTGGAATGTTGTCAAACTCTCTCTGTCTCTCTCTCTCTCTCTCACACACACACACACATACCCACACACAAATAAATTAACTGTAACAGATTAAATTTTGAGAATATGTGAAATAAAATGAGTAGAATAAAAGTTACATATCCACAGTGCAAAAGACACATATTGTCTCTCTCTTTGCATGCACACACGCGCAAACATAAACAGAGTAAGATTAAAGGCTGAGATTCTGCCCTAGTAACCTCCAGTCCAATTCCCTCATCTGTAAATAAAAACAAAAACTTAATTGGGTGTGAATTGGTATAAATAATACTACTTTGAGCCCTGCCCTGTCATTTTGCACAATGGCACAGAGACTGCTCACTGCTCAGGAATCCCTGCGATACCTTCTTCAGTCAAGTGAAGAGCAAGAGAATGCTGACCCAGATGATCCTGTGGATGATACCTCTGAAGAAGAGGATTTTACAGAGGCTGACCCATATGTTGAGTTAGAGGAAGAAGATTCAGGTGAAGAGGACCCTGCAACTTACACCTCAAGGAATGGGGAGATACTGTGGTCTTCATCTCCTCCTCTACAGAGAGCAGAATGACTGAGGGCAGAGAAGGTCCTCAGAAATACCCCTGGACCAACCAGGTATGCTTGTGCATGTGTGAAGGACATACTGTCAACTTTTGAATTATTTTTTTACACGTCAATTCAGAACATTCTACAGGAAATGACTAACTTAGAGGGACGACGAGTGTTTGCAAAAGAATGGAGCAATATTGAATGGGAAGAAATGCTTTTGACTGCTAAGACCATGAGTGTGACTCCCAAATGAGGAGGGCACAAGGGTTAAGAGACAGTTTGAAGCCGTGTCATGTTTTGAGTGTTATAAATAAGCAGAATTTTTAGGTTTTCATCACACAGATTAAAGAAATCTTTTTGCGGTAACTTACACCTACAATCATAAAACCGTGGTACAGTGCACATGAAATATGACGTGTCTTTAGAATAGCATGATAATGAGTCTCTTTAATTAAGTCTTTGTCTTAATGGCTCATAAATGTCAGTCTGTGGTGATTTGTAGAGATGAAGGTTCTTAACCTCTGGCCTTTCCTGTCATCTCCGTGCATTAACAGCCCCTCGTCCTTCCACCGAGTGTGTCTCTTTCCTGCAGTCTGCTCATCCAGCCCTAGAGCTGTGTGTGTGTTTGTGTGTTGAAGTGTCCAGATTCTTCAGATGTCTGAGCTGCTGCTCTCTGGAGTGCCTGGAATATTTTGCATGCCTGTCACTAGACTTCTGCAGCAAGTATGAGTGTTTGAATTCTTGGGCTCTAATCAGTCTACATATATTGTTGGGACTAACCTTCTAGAAACAATCTTATGCAAAAACTAGAAGAATTTTACATATTTTGATAATTATTTATGGGATATATATTTCATTTAGGACTATTTATTTTATTCCTTTTATATACCGTTTTATTGTGTTCTTCTCCCTACACAGAGCTGCAGGTGCATGAGGTGACAATATGTTTCTAAATCCATATTTTTGTAAGGATATACGCAAATATAGTTATCGTTATCGTCATCTTTTTCGTTACCGTGCTTGTTTAATTTGCAAATGCCACTTTGCAAATTCCCCCCAAAACAGTTCTGGCAGCCTTTATGTTTCATTCACTTAATATTCAAATACAACACCTGATTAAATTTTTACTAATTTCTTTAAATACATTAATGTAGTTATATTTATACTTCAGAAATTGCATTGTTATTTTGTTTATTTATTTATTTTTGTAATTTGTAGCTTATTTAATCTTTGTGCTCTAACTTATTGTACTTCTTAAATGACTGTGTTTTTTGGTTCCTAACTTGTAGTTAAACTCTGAACGAGGTTTTGTTCAGCCTACTGTATCCACAAGGAAGCGGCATATAACGCTTGATGGACCGCAGTTTGAGATCATCACCACAACCACTAATGGCATCACTAAAGTTGCACCACAGGGTCATTTACTGCTAATGCTTGCTGTCCAAAAGTGCCAGTCTCACAGTCAGGAGCTCCTTAACTGGCTTTGTCATTCATATACATATAAAAGAGTGCTATTTGAAAGACCAGAAATCATATTCACACACTTTTCCACCTCTAACTTACAGTAAGTGACACTGGTGAACCACGACCATTTTAAAAAATATAGTTTTTCTTGTAGGTTTGATCCCAAGTCATTCAGCTAATGGCACTATCAAGACATTAAAGGATTGAGGCAGGAGCATTTTCAGGCCAGTGAGCAGCCACAGCAAATAACATCGTGGCTGTTAAGAAAACAAAGTTCGGTAAGATTTCCAAACACATCCATAAAGATAGTAATTTTATGTTTATGTTTAAATGTGTAATCATGTTTGGTATTCAGTTGTTTCCAAACATTGCAGATGCTCTTAAAATTATTTTATTTTATTTTTATATTTATTTTCACACATTGCAAATGCTTTGATTTGATTTGATTTTGTCCCAATATAACTATACCACAACCACAAATATATATTTATTTATATACATATACATATTTATATCATGGCAGTGTTTAGTACTTGTGCGTATGTGCCATTACAAGTGGATTATTACACAAAACATGTTAATACACGGCAAAGAACACCTACGCAGACATTATCCTACAATTATTTTGTTCTCTATAATTTAGGAGTTGAAGTATTTGGCACACCTGAAGTCAAATGTTGTTTAAAGTGTTCTTAATGTTCATAATGAATATTTATTCGCATGCAGGTTGCCAGAGAGACGATACGTGACATCATGTTTTTCTAAGAATTCTTGCCCTCATAGTGATGCGGGGAGTGAGTGTTTGCTCTCCGTGTGAATAGTTTTTCTTTTCGTCTTCTCTCCGAGTTAAACAAACTCTGCATTTTGGTAGGATTGTTTTGGAACCAAAAGCTGACCAAACAATTGTCTGGCATAAATCATAACTTGCTGTCAGTAGACAGAAGGGCAGCACACAGCAGGCTGGTCACGTGACTCTCTTTGGAGGTAAAATAACAGCATAGTGTCAATGGCCTCACTGAAATCACTCAACATTAGCATAACAGCAGGACTGAGCTGTAATGAACGTTAAGCATCCGTTAGGAGGCTGTTCTCATTAGCTGTGTTCTTATTACTATATTGACTCTATAAATGACCAGTGTTTTTGACTGGGTGTTTTTCTTATTTATTCTGCTATGTCATGAACTGCTGTCCAAGTTGCATACTTGTACTGTATTCATGGAACATGAACAGAATCAATCTCTGTTTGTTAAACAGTTCTTTGTAAATAGTTGTATTCAGTCGAATAATTCACACCAAAATGTGTTCAATTCATGTAGTCAGTATTTTTTGAAAGCCTGTTTCTACATAAGAGTAAAAAATAAAAAAAGGCAGCTGCAACATTTTATCAACATTTATGCCACAATTCTGAATTTATATCTCTAACTTTTTGAATTAAATTTAGTTACTTTCTAGAAATGTTGAATTTGCAGTTCTGAAAATTTGAATAAAAGTTTGAATTGTGAGATATTAATTCAAATTTGTAACAGTTGCAATTACCTTTTTTTATTAGTACAAATACTATGATTTTGAGTATTTTTAAAGTAATATCTCTCCTAACTCAATCTTTTCTGAAAGTTAAAGTAATGGTTCACCCAAAATTGAAAATTCTGTCATTAACTACTCACCCTTATGTTGTTCCAAACCAGTAAGACCTTCGTTCATCTTCCGAAAACAGATAGTTATTTTTAATGAAATCCGTGAGCTTTCTGACAGCAAGGGTCCTACCACAGTCAAGGTCTAGAATTGTAACCACATCATTAAAACAGTCCACATGACATCAGGGGTTCAAGCGCAATTTACGAAGCTACGAGAAAATTGAGGACTTTATTGAACAATTTCTTCTCTTTGGGGAGAGTCCTTCACCATTATGATAATAGATCATGGTAAGACCCTTGCTGTCTATAGAGGGGCAGAGAGCTCTCGGATTTAATAAAAAATTCTGAAGATGAACAAAGGTCTTGATGGTATAAAAGCCCGTTTCTGCCACTGAGTAAAAAAATAAAAAAATTAAAAAAAGGTTATTGTGAATTTTTATTTTAAAATTCTGACTTTTTTTCTCAAAACTGTGCGATATAACCTCACAATTGCGAGATATAAAGTCAGAATTGCGAAATATAAAGTCACAATTCTGAGAAAATATCAGTATTTTTTCCTCTCAAAATTGGACTTTATAACTCACAATTACGAGTATATATCTTATAATTCTAAGAAAAAAAGTCAGAATTGCAACTTTATATCGCAAAATTGATATAAGGTCGCAATTCTGACTTTATAATTTGTGCTACTTTGTGACAACATGTTGCATTAATGTGCAGTAAACTAGTATTCAGTTCTGGGATGCAGCCATGTTGTTACGTTCTCTTTTTGAAGATGAGTTAGTACAAGTATTAAGGTTTCAATTCATCAGAAATTGTTTGTGATTTATACCGTTAGTTAGATCCTAACATCTTCAGCTGGAGGAAAAGTGAAGACCCACCTCTTTCAATTCTGTCCTTTTCTCTCTGACTCTCACTAGCTGTCCTATTGTGTTTGCTAAATGTGGCAGGCCTGTAAGACAGCCATAAAAACAATGTAAATCTTGCCGGGACAGGCGATGGGGAAGCGCGTGAAAGACTGTATAGTCCATCTTTTATTTCACACCCCTAAACCTGTGGCCTGTCCCCTCCTTTTCCCGCTTCCCTCTCATTGCGATCCAAACTGTCACCTTTTATGGGAGTGTGTGATGGCTTCACTGTGTATGAGTGAGCGAGAGAATCTGGGCTAAAGAAAGAAAAGCCTCGATCGAAGGCCCCATTCACCGCTTTCTTTAACAGCCTTATTAGCTGGCTCGTTCGGAGTGAATGGGAACGTTTCTTTTATGAGGAAAGGGGGGAGAAAAAAAACAGGAGGCTCGGGCAGCCTGGTGGAGAGGAGAGAGGAAAAACAAGATGGAAAGGCATATTCGCCACAGCTCCCTCCTCCTCTCCTAATCCCGCTCTCCTCCGCGACTCTTTAGCTTTCTCCTTCGGATCGGTGAAAGGGCCTGTCCAACGGAGAAGACAGTTTGGAAGGGGAGTGTGGAGTGCGGCAGGGGGGCCCCTCAGTCTCTGACATTTAGGGGTCATTGATTAGGGAGGCTCCCTGTGTGAGCACTGGGACAGAGAGGGCTCCACGGGGGAGCTGCGTGAGGGAGTCTATCAGGCACAGCTAGTAATGCTGGGAAAACGACAGGCTCCGTATGCAGCGTTATGGATGATATGTGGTGCTGCTTACACAGAGATTAAAGGAAATTACAAATCTGTCGTTACTCACTCAACCTCGTGTCTTTCAAACTTTATGCTGTTTTTGCATATGAAAGACAGTGTACAGTGCGCATTTCCGTCAGGATCCAGTAAAATCAAATCAAAAATAGCTATAAAGTAATTGATTGATAGTTTTGTATTAGAAAGAAAATGGACTGTTTTCTGCTCTTTTCTACAAATCCATGAAAAATAACATTTAACAAATATTATAGATTATAACCATAACACTTCTTAAAGCAAGACAAAATATGAACTGATTATGCCTTTAAGAAAAAAAGAAAAAACAATATGTTGCAAATATAAAAAAATAAACACTTAATTATTATTATTTATTTATTTTAAGTTCACACTGAAGTGTTTTAGACTTTGTTTAGAGGCACTTAGACCTGGTCTAGACTTTTCTTCTTTCTGAAAATGTAAAATGTATTCACTCAGTCAAAAGTTTGTAATAATTATGATTTTTTTAAAAATGTTTTGGAATGAAGTCTCATGTTCACCAAGGCTGCATTTATTAATTAAAAAAAAAATGCATAAAAATAATAATATTGCGAAGTATTTTTACAGTTTAAAATAACTGTTTTCTATTTAAATATTTTGCCAAATGTAATTTATGCCTGTGATTTATAGCTGAATTTTCAGCATCATTACTCCAGTCTTCAGTGTCACATGATCCTTCAAAAATGATTCTATTATGCTAATTATAGCCTATTTAAATTATTATTATTTACCTTGTTTGTGATCAAATAAAAGCAGCCTTTCAAAAACATTTTTTAAAAATCTGAATTATTTCAAGCTTTTTAAGGTTTTTGATTACATTTTAATCTCTGTTTTGTTAGATTTGTCAGCAGTGGATGATCTTAATTTGTCAGATTACGCTGATTTTTTAAAATGAATCTTTAAGATGCCCCTATGCAGTTTCTTAAAATTTACAGACATTCTTCGTCTGACAGAATGTTTTAAAACGTCCAATCCATGAAACGAAAAGTGTCACGACCCAAGTATGTGTGCAATTTAAATGGCCCTGGGGTCTCTGAGGCCCCCAAAGGGTTAAAAATCCGACAGATGTGCCACTAGGTGGCGCTGTTGCAGTGAATGAATGGCACTCTGCAGCACTGGAGCTCGGGCAGGGGCGAAGGGAGACCCCCAGTTACGGACAAACTTTGCAGGATTGCGCAGAACTGGTTCTCGGAGGGAGCTCCAGCTCAGAGGTCTGTGATTGGAGGAGAAAGACCGAGTCCAAAAACCATCAGCCAGGAAACGTCTCGGGTTTCAGGGGGGGAGTGACATTTCTTCAGGGGGTTGGAAGGAGAGAGAAAAAATCTGTGTAAACCTGACAAAGCGTCTGAGAACAGCCAGTATCCTCAGAGACTGCGCTCATGTCACTGGATGTGTATTTTGGGATGGATGTTTTATTCGGTGTTTGTTGCGGTGTTGCATCTCGTCTAGCTGAAGGCTGATGCGCGTTTGCACGAGCCGTCTGGTGAAGCAACAACTACTTGGTTTACGGACGAAAAAAAGTTTCTAGGACGCGTCATTTTTTTCCCTCTCCTGGAAGGATTTACACAAACACGCACGGATACTATCGGTGGCTCGCTATTGGCATGCGATCCTGTCGTTGGTGCCCTGTTGGATTTGGGAATAGGGAATAGTTTTGGTCGCATTCCTGGCTGGATTCGGCCCATGAGCTCTCCGTTTATATGCGGATCCTGAACTTCACTATCAGCTCCTTCTTTGTAAGTTACTTGTGTTTGTATTTTAAGCGGAGGTTTCATGGCAATGCAACTTTTTGTCATGCGTTGCGGCTTTACGCATGTTTCTTTACCTTCAACTTGTAAAATACGCAAATGGTAATATATTACATTAAATGCGCACACGTTTAGGTATTCTAGGCTATATCTAAAGTTACGTGTTGACTGAAAATGTCAAACTTCTAGGTTATTTAGCAAAATATTTCACTTAGTTTCACCTTTCTTGCTTGCTTTTTAATCTTTAAAGTTAAAGACAGCTTGCAAAGTATAAAATTATTAATGTATGCTTATTATGAAAGACCAGATAGGCTACTATCGCTGTTTGAGAAAAAATGTCATTTAAAACTGACGTCTTAAATGAAAGTTGCAAACCAACGCTAATGTAATACGTTATATGAAAAATAATAAAAGTAAACGTTCATAAAAACCTGTAATATGATTTTTTTGTTGTTGTTGTGAAGTATTGTACGATGTGAAAATTGTTAAATCACCACTTATATTTGTTATTCCTCCTCAAGCCTCATGATATTCAAAAGTATGATTTTAATGCATTCTAGGGCAATCATTTAGAACGTGCATTTTTAGAACACTTCAATTTATTCAAATGCAAATTTGGATTTAGATTAAAAAAGCAATCATTTTTGTGTGTTTTTCTGGAACAGTCTGGCCTGTTCTTTGCTTTTCTATGTCTTTTCTCAAGTGTCGTTTAATCATTGTAGTGACAAAGTATCCTCAAGCTTCCTGCCCTGAAATCTGTGGACACAATTAGATCTTATAAAAATGAAACAGACTGACACGAGTTTGCTTTGGAAAGTTTACTTTGCCATTATTAATAATTGGGTTTTGGATTTCCTTAGTCAATGGCCTGTTAAACTCACAGAGCTAAACCAGTATGCTGTTTGCAAAAATCAACCAATAATGAACTCTTATCATAATTTAGATACTAATTAGTGTTGACCTAACGATAACATCTGTCCATTCACAAAGTGATCTGGTCAGTGTTCAGTAATAAAATCATGATAAACTCATTAGAGTTGTTTTTATAAAGAACGTCCATTAAGCTCAAGTAACAATTCAAATGTAATCAGAAACACAGTGCAGCTGACTCCAGGGGAACATCACTGTTTTTCTTTGCATTGGCTTTAAATCCTTTCTGTGTATTCTGATTTGAATATGAATAGGTCGCTGATTAACGCCTTCAGATTGCGTTATATGTGCCGTGGACAGCGGTCTATAAAACAACGCTTTCGCGAGAAAAGTTCTCTAAAGGTGACGTCATGTATTGCATTGGGAAATCTTTTCAAAATCATGCTGCAAACCCGGGAAGTACTGACGGTGGTTTGCTCGCTGTTTCTATCCAGCATGAGCAAAACTGCGTCTTGCGATCTCTTAAGTGCCATTAGTTGTCAAATCTATGAAGTTAATTGAATGGCGCATGGTTAGAAATGAGAATAAACGATAGTGCTCGTGTCCGAGCTCGTGTTGCAGCATCAAAATCCTGCATTGCTCATCTCTCAAGGTAAAAGAAATACTGCAGAGGAACCCCATCAGCTGTCAATCATCTCACAAGCATTAAAGCCTGCTATAAATGCACACGCACGATCACAGAACAGATCGATACCGCATTTACGCGCCAGATTTGCAGGGAGTGACGTGCGCGCCTCCGCTGCTGACTCCCGCGTTTTCAATTAATTTTCAGGGTCTTGTTCTGAATGTTTAAATCACATTTTTGTTTGTTCAAATGAGTTCTAAACTGCTAATAAAGTTTTTTTATTCACCATAACAATAAATGCATGTCTTGTGATAGATAGAAGCGAAATGCTCGTTAGATAAATCGATACATCGAACGATTTTCTACCGAATGTGTTTAAACCAATGCATGGGAACATCTGTAGTTTGATAGCTAGATGAATTACAGTCCCGATAAAACAAATCACTCTTTAACAAACTGGAAAATTGTCTTCTACATTATTAGTCTGTCAGTTCTTTAGAAATTGCAGGTAGCTCTTGAAGCAGTGGCTGATGAAGCTGTTTTGTTGGGTTAGTGTGTAGGTGTCAGATAGTAGGTAGGTCTAAAGCATCAGAGCTTTGGTATGTCTGTGGCAAGGCTCGTTTAACAGCATTTTGACACGTGGGCCTTTAGTTTCTATCTGTCTCTTTCATAACTAGGCCCACCCACTCTCTCTGCAAGATAGTTGTGCTTCAAATGATTTGAAATATTCACACTAGATATGCAGGGCCCATGCTAGGAAGTGTTGTTATAGCAAAAAAATACTTATTTTCTAATTGTTTCTCTTCTTGTTTTTATTTTGGGGATCCCCTACCCCATCACCGTCCTCTCTGCTGCCCTCCTCAGCCCAGGTGATTGGTGGCAATTCCAGTGAGTGACCGACCGTACAGCCTGCAGTTCATGGTTGGGTGGAGCCCCTCAGATGGGATCCGTGTCCAGGGGGAGGCCGAGGAGGGGGGGATGGGGAGACACGCCCGCTGTTGACGGGATGTCCGCCCGAGGGTGGCTTCTGGGTGCGCTCCTGCTTTTGACCCTGGCAACGGCGTCTGTGGCAAGGCCGTCATCGAAGATTGCTGAAAAGGTGGAGACTGCGAGGGAACATGAAGGTAAGGAATAAGAGCGATGGAATAACGTTCAAGAAACATATTAGTTTTAACAGCAGGATCTCGTTTGGAATTCTCGATACTTCAGTGGTGACAAGAAAACAGATGCTTCTTTACTGCTTAATCGCTATAAAAACAACCTTCTTCTCCTACGCAGCTGCATCTATGTGTGAAAATATTTTGTTTTTATTGGGGGAAGTCTTGGGGAAAATTAGGGGTGAAACAAAACATCGCCACACGGAATTTCTCGCGGTATAGGTAGGATTCCTCATGGCTTCATACGTCATTAGTTATAGCGCAGATTTATAGGATGAAAATTTTCATAAACGGTTGTGTTCAGCCCTTCAAGACAGCCAGGAAAGTTCTGAGGAGGTGCTGCTTTGCAATGATGTGTGGTTTGGAGGTTTTATGAGTTGCTGTATGCAAACCCTGGGAAGTACTTCTTCTGCATGGAGCACGTCTTTGAAACTCTGATAATTATGTGGAGAAAGCGGTATATCTGGCGTCTTTGAACTGCGAACCCTGAGGTTTTATAATGTATGGAATTATTTTTTGTATGCTATATACTCACAGCAGCTCGTTTCAAAAGAGTCGCTTTTAGGATTTTTGTGGTTCCACTCGTAACGTCTCTTTTCCTTTCTCCCCCCATATTTTCTCTCTCTCCATCTGTCTGAGTTTAATGTTGTTCAGAGTTGAGGACCACACACATACCTGCTAGCTTGGCATGCAGATGCAAACCAACCCGTATTAGTTTGTTTGGGAAGAAAATAAACCTTATATGCTTTCAGATTTGAACCAAAATGAAACAAGAGATTCTTTGCTCTTTTTGGAGGTTTCCTGACTTCCTTTTAAAGGGATGTGGTTTGTCATCGTCTTCATTCCTAACTCTTAAGTAAAAACACTCATTTTATTTGCTTCTTTGGCACTTTCTGAAGTGGTGAATTCCCAGTGGCGTGTCCTGGCCCAGTTTTGCCACATTCTACCATTAGTAGTCGTGATTATTGATGTGATTTTTCCATTTTGTTTGGGGGTAGCAGGTAATGAGAACTGATACGTTGGATAAGTCTGCTTTTGTTCCTCTGGCCTTAATCACTATGTTAATTAAAGGGTTGTCAAACACAATCACTGGAAGCAGCCACCCCACCCCCAACCAACACTTTCCAGATGCCCTTTGACCTCAGGGTTAAAGGTGGTGAATAGTAGGGTTAAAGGGAAAGTTCACCCTGAAATAAAATTCTGACATTGCTCAACCTCACGTTGTTCAAAACCCACTTGACTTTTCTTTTTACTTAGAATTCAAAGCAAGATGTTTTGAAGAATCTCCAAACAGGCTATTTTTCAACCAAAAAGATTAAAATGTTCAAGTATTTTTTAGTCTTTTGATAAAGATTAAATTTAAGTTGTTATTAATTGAAAATTGGAGTAGACTTGCATGGACTGCTTTTATTCTTCCCTTGTATGGGAAAGAGCAGCTCAGAAATGTTTTAAAATATCTTGCTTACACTTGTTTAGAACGACACAAGGGGGATTAAATGAAAGATTCTGCTTTTTTTGGATGAACTGTTTCTTTAAGAGTACAGCCTCGCTTAACATCTCAAATACAAAAGACGCTCTATTGCGCAATATCGCGTAGCATTGCTCTACTGGTTATCTTTTGTCTAAAGTCAGATGCTTAACTTTTCATCTTCTAATGCTAAGTGGTGTATGTTGTGGAACTTTGTAAGACGATTTGCACTTTTCTCTCCTATCATATGATGGAAGATTACGAGAGGTCATGTGACGGAGGATTAAGTGGCTGAAGTGGTGTCATGTGATGCTTATAGGCTGGGAGTTTTTGGTGAAAGGTGGAGAGCGCTAACCACACCAGTTTCTTGTGGTACAGACGTGACTCAAGCAGTCGAATGGTTGTGCTAAACATGTTTACTTTTTGTACTAAAGAACACAATATGTATCAGTTCAACAAAAAAGCCTGCCATTAAACGCCCACCCCTGGAGGGAAACTACAACAGCCCCCACCTGATGCATGTAAAGCCCACCAAGGGTTCAGTTGTGTTTCTGGGAGGGGGAGTTGTTTAAGATAGCGTATCAGTTTAGAATTTCTGGGCTGGTTTTTCTGTGAGAGTTATATGATAGAAATATTCCATTACCTTCCTGAATCGGCAACGTCGCTAACTTAAATGAGTTTTATTTGGAACAGGCTTCTCTGTAGACGTGATAAAGGCTGGGAGAGCGGTCGAAATCTTCTCAGAGGTTGGAAAACAACACATTGTGAAAGTGTGGGAAAGCAAACTTGGATCAAATGTAATCTGACAGGGCTTAGAGCACAATAGAGTTGAAGATCTTCGCCCTTTATTCTCTCATTCCCTGCCGCCCCATAAGGTTTGTGGTTGGAACCAGAGGTATGGCCAGGCTGACCCAGTGGTGGAAAATGTGGAATCGCACAAGCTTGTTCGGATCATTATTATTTGGATTGTGAGATTTATTTATTGTCATTGGAGTGGTTCTGCTGGTGTTTTAGTGTGCGTGTGTGCCCTGTTGGTTTGGACAGAATTAGACACAGTCCAAACGGAGCTTTGATGATGTTTAAAACATTGGCTGGAGATCCAAGCGAATCTCTCGCTGTCTTTCCTGCCATCACTCTTTTTTTTTCCGGAATCGGAATCGTCCCCAATTCTTTGCTCTCTGCCTTTTTAACCCAGAGGGTTTTCTTCTCACAACCCAGACGTTTCTGTTCACGACAGTGACAATACCTGAAGCCGAAACGGATGCTCAGCCTCTCGATAAAGCGTGCCTTAAAGTGACCACTTGCATACAGTAGGGGGTTTCCTGGGCGAATCATTCTCTGTTTGTACCAAACGTCCTAAATCATGATAGTAAGTCTCTGTAATAAAAGTGTCAGCTCACACCCTTTGTTTATTGTGCTTTCTCGGGTGAATAAAACCTCACTCTCCCACTAAACAAACTAAAGGTTTTATTTTTCCTCCAGAAAATGTTTATATTGCAGTTGGCCGGTGTAAACTTTGCAGTGTTTGCATGTGTGCTGTGTATACTGTATATTAGGAAACACAAATGGATTTGATTGGTAATTGTTTGAATTCTGTGTATACGTAAAATGAATAAAAAGTACATATATATTAGTACAAATATTTGGTGGTTGCCTAAGTTTTTCAAGTGCTTTCTATGTGGTTTCAAGACATAAAAGGTAACTTTTAAGTCAGTGTGATTTTTAATTTTTTTTATCCTCCCCATTTTATTCATTTAAATAACTCAGAAACTAACTAGCACACCTCTCCTCAAGAAGCCGCATGATTTGATGCATAATTCATGCCTGTAGCGCAAAACGGCACAGAGCAGGTTACGTGCTAAATTTAAAAGTTAGCAATTTGCTCAAATCCCCCAGTAAATTCCCGTGTTTATATGTGACTCCAGAGTTTTTGGAGGGAAAGTTGGCCAATGAGATTTGCCCGGATGCTTATGTTGCCGTGGGCGCCCCTGAGAGGCCTGTGCTTTTGGCTGGGCATGCCATTGTCATGACAATAAAGCTTGCAGAATTACAATTTGAAAGGCGATTGTGATTAGGAAAGAAAAGGAGCGGCTACGGAAGAGTGTTGGGATTTAACTGGAGTAGAAAAAGGGAAGGGTGAGAAAATAAGGAAGGAGGGGAACGTGACAGGGGAGCAGGGTGAATGTGCAGCTTGTGTGTGTAGAGTTAACTTGTGTTGGGCGGCTGGGTTGTTTGCTGAACCCCTGTGATCTAATTATCAGTGCTTGCTAAAGTAGGCATTGCTGTGTTTAAACAAAACATTTTTTAACAAACCAATTTTTTGCATTTTTGTGAAATTACATTTGGAATTCATGTTAATTTTTGCATGAGCAAAAAGTAGTTTATAAAAATGCTTTTTTTTTTTTTTTGCAAATTTAATCATGTTCTGTGATTTCAAGTATTGTTTTAAATTTTAATTAAATAAAAGAGAAATTTAGCATTTTTATTTAATTACATTTGGCATCAGTGAAGACTTTTGCATGAGCCTTCTTTTAAACTGAGAGGTTTTTAAAGTGATTTTTAATAATGTTTCATGGTTTAATTTTATGCAATTAACACTTAAGCCATAAGAATAATGAAATAAAATTTGTGATGCTTTTAGATTATGCAGTTTTATTCAATTAAATTTGGCATTAACTATGACATGTGCTTGAACAAAAACTCTTGTCTTCTCTGAAAAAACTTTTTTTTAAACTAAATTAGTTTTTTGATCATTTAGATAAATTATAGTTTTATTAAACTACATTTGCCATTGACAAATATACTAGTATCTTTATGAACACTTAGGGGTTTGCAACTCCCTGGTTGGGAAATCCTGGACAAGTGGAGATAGGGTGTATATGTCTGTTATCAGAGTCATTTCATCATTGTCTCGTCACAGACACATCTCATCCGCCTGACCCTGAGCACTCAGTGAAGCGCACAGCGGTCTCGATTCCAAGCGGGCGGAGACAGAAGGATAATAGTGTGAGAATTGGACAGACTGGATCCTGTCACAGTTTGGTCGAGAGCCTAATCATCTGTTCTAGCGGAGGCGCAAATGAGACTTGGTGGAGCGGATGGGAAGTGCGAGACAGTCCGTATCCGTCACTCCTGACGGGACGTTTGATAATAACCGGCACTCAATAGCCTTCCCATCAAAACACAGGAGAACAAATACAGTCACACCTCGAGAAATGGAGTTTGAGGGTTTTTTTCCCTGCACGTCTGTCATATATTATTCCACTTTAAGCACATGAGAAAAAGACCACGTTTATTGTGGCAGAGTAGGATGCTGCTCTGACCTTTCCCAAGAAGAAAAATCTGGAATTTGCAGGATGTCAACGGGTTTGTGGATTTGTGGAGGGTCGGTGTCTTGTGGACGGCAGGGGGCCGGTTGGCAGAGTGAGGGGTGAAAGGTCAAAGAGCAAATCAGAGGAGCAGGACGTGGTGTTGATGGTAAAGAACAGATGTACTGGACCTGAAGAGTAAAGAGAATGAAAGCATGTCAAATGTTTAAAGAGGGGTTGAGCTTGCATCAAGTTCCTCAAACTTTATCACAGTGCTGTGAGAAAAGCTTTCTTAACCTTTGAATTATGAAGCTGTTTTTATATGTCGACAAAGTCATTTGATCAGTTAAAATTGATTGAAACTGGCTGGTTTGTCTTTTTTCTTCGTTGCACTGCGACATGACGGTAAATGTTAAGTTAACATTTCAAATAAAACGAAATGAGTTTGAATGCACTGGAAGCTACTCTTGTCTTCCAAATGCATACATGTATAAAAACCGCAATAATTTGGATTGTTTAGTTGGAGAGCTCTTCTGTCTCCTTTTTTGCATGGCTCTTTCTTCTTTCAGCATGCACAGCTTAAATCTTTTGCACTGCTTACTTCAGTTCCCGTTAGCATTTTATCTGTTTGCTATTTATATACTAAAAGTCTAGTGAGACTCGATCGTCCACTGATCATGCTATAGTGTGTATGCTAAAAAAGAGAACCTGATCCACATGTGCTGGCTTTCTAACAGGACTTGAGTGGGAGCAGGCCTTGTTTTTTTTTTCAGTTTGTCTTTAATCGTACAATAGAGGGAAATACGCAACCAATTACAGTTAAATAACAGTTGGACAAACAGAGGCCTCCGGAAGAGCAAGGCAATGAATACCGGTCCCATCAATCAACAGCAGAGTTCGTTCTAAGGCCGCACCGTCGCGAACGGCATAAAGGAAAAGGTAATTGTTTCCGGAATAGCGAAAAAAGGAACAATACGGGAACTAAACGTGTGTAGGGCAACGTGCCTGGGGAGAGAGTTTAGACCTTCAAGCACACTCCAAACCCCTCGAGGACTGAACGCAAGTCATATGACTTTCCCTTCCTGTGGTGTGCAGTTCACTCTGCCATACACGTTCACAAAAGGACAAGAATGTGCAGAAAGATAGGTGTGTTACTACGAGAAAGGTTGGGAGTGTCTCTGCGCTGATTATTTCTGACAAGTCAGACCATGTCTCTCCATACCACTCGCTTTCAAAGTTTATATCTTTTTGTATGATTAGAAAGCTGTTTAGTCTGCCTTAATTCATAGTTTCCGCCTAGATGCGGTAGGTTACTGTTAGCGCTGTAGAATCATGGGATCTTCTACAGTGCCGGAAGTTTATTAGTGGTTCTTAAACGCCACGCATTTGCATTTTGCATTCACTCTTTGTTGTCACAGAAGTGGATCATAGTGTACTGGACAAATTACTGAACAATTAGTCTGGGGTTGTGCTGAACGTGTTTGTGGTCTGGGCTGCATTTCTGTGGTCTGGGTTTAATCATCCAGCTATGTTAATTGCCCAGAAATGTAATATCTGTGCTGCTGTTGCTCAGATTGTACAGTTTCCATCTGTATTAGCAAGTGTTGATGGCTTTTTTTTTGAAGGCAGTTTCGACCTCATTTAAGTCACTGAGGATCAGCATCAAGGAACCAATGTGGTTTGTGTGCAGTGCAGTGTTCGTCGTTGTTTATCATTCTACCCATAAGATTAAGTGAATTAAATGGATAGAATAACTTCAGTTCCTCTCTCTCTACTTCTCATTCTGACCTGATTGGGGCGTTTGATTTCTGTTCATCTTGGCTTTGCTCTCAGTGCAATCTCGGGTGAACAGAAATGGATATAGTTGGTATGTTTTGCTTCACATAAGTAGTAGTTAGCTCATATTGGTTTATAATTTACAAAAAAAGTGAATTTAATTGAAAAAAAAAATCAGTGTCTATACATCTATGTAAGTATATCCATATTTAAACAGTGTTTTCAACATAGTGCCGTCAAACGATCTATTGAATCCATAATAAAAGCTTTCGTTTACATAATACATGTATGTGTATGTATGTTTGATTAATCATCTGACAGCACTAATTTCTAATTACATATAAGTAATTATAATATAATGCAAAATTAACTTGATATTTGCAGATATTTGTACTCTCACTTTATGGAAACATCATTGTTGTGCACTTTGGTTTCCCCCCTTAATACACATACCACTTTATTTCAATCTGTATTCAAGCCTTTGATTTTTCTGTTTTAGGTGCCTCACTCTGAGGCCAGTTGGCATTCCTTATGAGCGTTTGGCTAGCCAATATAGTCATTGTAGAGCATAATTAAAGATAATGGAATAAACCGGCAATAACGGGCTCAATTCTAATGCGTGAGGTCGAGGTTGAAATGACAGGGGAAGGAAAACCGAAGGCTCTGTTTATGAAATGAACAAATATTGAGCTCTATTTCTCGACTGGCACCTCTTTCATGTCAGTGCACTGCTAACTCCACACTTTTTTCCCTCTGGTACAGCTGCATGCTTCCAGAAACGCTCTGTATACACCATTCATAGCTAATGGGACGCTCTGAGGTGTCTGTATTTGGGATTTTTTGACTTTTGGGTGATCTGTTCATTTAATTGAAGCCTCTTCTCCACACTAGTCACTTTAGGGATGTTATTTTGGTGCATTGTTTTTCGTCTTACACTCTTTCTCTTTCTCTTTGCACCCTTTCCTCCTGCCCTCCTATCTTTTCCCCTTCGCTCTGCAGAGCCTCCAACCAAAATCCAAAACTCTAAGCCCACCCTGTGCTCGGTGCACCCGGGTGAACCGCTCAAGCTCAACTGCCCGCTGCCCGAGGCGGCCGCCATCGTCTGGACCAAAGACGGCTCCTCGCTGGGCCCTGACAACCGCACGCTCATAGATCAGGAGTGGCTACACATCCGCGACGCCACCCCTAAGGACTCGGGCCTGTATACGTGCAGTGCCGCGGGATCCCGAGCTGGCGACACGCTTTGCTTCATCGTAAACGTTACAGGTGAGACACTTGTCTACCACAGGTGGCCCCATCTACTGTATGATATTCGTAGATGAGTCTTCGCACGCTGTATCTGCCTGAACTAAATGGTTCTGCTTGTCTATTTTCATTGGATTTTTACAGTTTGCAGTGCAATGATCTGGAAGATGTAGGCTTTAAAATGACTTTGCATGCAGCATTTGGATTTACGTCCTGAGTTTGATTTTCCTTTGTATTGTTTTTTTAAAACATGTAACTTGAGTTTTAAGATCGTATCAGTTGATATGCCTGATGTTAACTTACATCTTACACTTTTTGTTATTGTGTTATACAGACTTTTTGTCTGATTTAACATGACGTTAAAATATTTTCTGAATTTTTCATCTTTTTGATCTTTTTATATATATATTGAATTTGTTTATTATTTTTTTCATGAATTATATAAATATATTTATCAATAAATTAGTGCTTTCAAACAATTAATCATAATTAATCACATCCAAAATAATAATATGTTTTTTTTGCATAATATATATCTGTGTTGTGTACACATACATACAGTATATATTTTGAAAATATTTACATGTATATATTTACATTCATATAATTAATATTATAAACAAATATATTTAATATATAAAAAAAAGTTTTTCTGATATATATATATATATATATATATATGTGTGTGTGTGTATTTATATATACATAATAAAAATACACAGTACACATAAATATATTATGTAAGCAAAAATGTTTATTTTGGATGCGATTTAATTGTTTGACAGCACTACAATAAATATTTTAATCAGTCAGTTAGTTAAATTAATTTAAATACATTAATTATGAACAAAAAGTTATTTTTCTCCTTTATTTTTCTTTCAATTTGCACACAAGCAATGATTATTCATTACAAATGAATGACAAACTATGGCATCAGTGCTAAAACAGGTTTACATGTTTTAAAGTTGAGTTAAAAAATAGAGACTCCAAATAGTAAAAGTAATACTATTAAAATGTACTCTAAAACTGTACTCCAAGTTTTTATTGGATGAGCTGTGTTCAGCGCTCTTATTACAATATTAATGTGTCAAGAAGTACAACTAGCTGATTAGTGATGGCAGGAGAAACAAAGCACGGTTACAGTATTCCCGGTACTTTCTGCAGATGCCATCTCATCCGGTGACGATGAGGACGACACAGAGCGATCGGACGATGTCGGGGTGGACGGCGAGCAAATGCGTGAGTATCGGGAGCGAACACCTATGGTCACAGAGTACCATGTCAAATGCACTTGTATTTCTGATGTTGAATTTAGATGCAACACAGTTGGCATACTGAATTTTTTTATTGTTTTTTGCAATATTTGTTACTGACACCACACTCTGGTGACAGGACAAGACTGATGTTAACTATGTCACCAAGCAATTCCAGGACAGACACATTCCCAGAATTCCAGACCTTCTCTTTTCGTCTTCTTTGTGTCTTTGTATTCTTCATTTCTCAGGTCCATGAGAGGCCTGTCTGTAATTTACCTGTTTTGAATTGGGCTTCAAAAATGGCTTCAACTTATTTCCAGTTTCAGGACTCATTCTTTCAGCAATATGTTTTTTTTGTTGTTGTGGCTAACCTTAAGCACTTCACATTTTTGCGAAAGAGAAGCCGTGACAGGTGAGGAAAGGATATTGACTGCATTTCCACCATTGAAACGAGCGCCATACCCACCAGAATCTGGTTTGAGTTGTGCAAAACTAAATATTAAAGAGAGTTGTTGGAAAGAGTGGTGGAGCGAGGTCTTACAGCTAATACGTTCTGGTTTGGATCTGAACCAAAACTTTTCTGCGTATGCTTTGGAGGTCTGGCCTTTGGCCACGTACGAGCGGAGCTGAGGCGGGTATGGGGGGATCAGGGTTGGGATGGAGGGGTGTTTAGCATTGTGCTCGGGGCGGTTTCGGGCTCAGTGGGTTGGATTTCTGCCCAGCTGAACCACTCAGAACTCTTTGATATTTCTGTGCAAAGGGGCCTCAACAGCATGCTCAAAAACACAAATTTTTCCCCCTCTCACGAGAAAGTTTCCTTTATTTGTGCGATGTTTTGCCTTCGTATGAGGTGCGCTGGATTAGACAACACTGGGATTGTTTAAAGTCTAAAGGTCTGGTTTGCATGTTTTTTCTTTCTCTGTGTAATTCAATGGAATTGGCTGCTGGGATGTGTCAGTGTTTCTGTTTACCAATAGATTTTTGTGCTATTTGTTGATAGTGATAGATTTTTTGAAAAAATAGGTCAATAAAGGTTCAACGGTCAATCCGTCTTTCACTGGAGGTCACCTGTTTTGGGGTTTCCCAGGACATCTGACCCTACTGCCCCAACGTATGAGGGTCATTCCCATCTTCGTTTTTTCAATGAAAACCTGAACCGTTAACAAAGATAAAAGGAGTCGGGCTTACAGACATGTACTCTGCTGTCCGTCAGGGTGCTGAGGTCAAAGAGAACGACCGTTACCAAAGAATTCCCACGAGGTGAGATGAAAAAGTTGGGTGGTGAGGAAAGAAAACAGGCGGACAGATAGACGTCTGAGTTGAAAACCAATTATCATGCCTTCACGCTGAAAGGAAGATGTCTGTTTACACGTCTGATATCAAGTCGTTTGCAACCTTCCGGTTAGCATGTCTGTCGAACAAAAGAAATTGGATGTGATGGTCCAGTTCCTTCTTGGCAAGCTCCGGTGCTTTTGGACCGACTTATTTTATCCTCCTTTTCTCTTGTGTGTTTTGAGAGCAAATGGGAATATGTTTTTATTTAAGCCGCTCGCTGTGAGTTGCAGGGTTCCATTAAGCAGATGGGCGGTGCAGTCATGCAGCGCTGTGAGTGTGAATAACTGTTTCGATTTGCATCCGTGGTCATGCCTTCCTGTTATACCCTTGCTGAGTTTCAGACGGGCTCCTGCTTTCTCTCTCTTGGCAGTGATGCATTTCTTTTGGGATATTGGGGTTGAATCAAAACCTCAGATTGATTGCCATTTCACTGAATTTCTTTGTGTCATTGAATCAGTGTTCTTTGGCATTTTTTATGTGCTGTATTTTATTTTAATTTAAGTTTTTTTATATTTCTATGTAGCTTTGATGGTTTTAATTTTAGTACTTCAGGTTATTTTATTTCACATACTTGCCAGTATGTATTATTTATTTTATTATTATTATTATTATATTATTGTATCAAGCCTTTTTGTAATTTCTGTTTCTTTGTCCAGTTATTTAATTAAACTTTTAATTGAATAAGAACAGTTTTTAATAGCTTTACAATAGCAATAACAGGTCACACTTTATATTAGGTGGCCTTAACTACTATTTACTTACAAAAAAAATAAGTACAATGTACTTATTGTGTTCATACTGCATTGCAAAACACATAGATTGCATTTTTATTAATAGCTTGATTTTGATTTTGCAGTCGCACAAGGTCATTTTTGATTTTGATTTTTTATATGACTAATGCCGATCTTCTGAACTCCAGAGAGCTAAAAACATGTTTAGTGACTCATCTTCAGTGTACTGTACAATCCATGCTGATTCATCTACTGTACAATCCAAAAGCTACTGTTTCTGGCTTTGATCCTAAGTTTTTCCATAAACATAGATATAGAAAACACACTGTAGATGTCAGGGGCTGATCTATGAACGGCTGAAAGCAGATAAGAGAAAAAAAACAAAAAACTCCAGTTTACATGGAGGTTTTATGTGATGCATATCAAAGCTGCATGTAATCTTAAAGGCTTTGACACATCAAAGAAGCATATATATATATATATATATATATAGACAGTGCACTGCAAATGTGTGGTTTTTGGATATTTGAACGATGCAAATGTTTGTAATTGCTTCTTCTTTCCTGCAGTGGTGCCATATTGGACTTCGCCGGAGAAGATGGAGAAAAAGCTGCACGCCGTCCCCGCGGCCAACACTGTGAAGTTTCGGTGCGCGGCGGCGGGAAATCCCAAGCCTGAAATGCGCTGGCTAAAAAACGGAAAACCTTTCAAACAGGAGGATCGCATGGGAGGTTACAAGGTAAGAGATCTTCACTAGTGCTGTATGAGATAGGGAACTTATCATGGTAAATCCATTGCAAAAACAAAAAGCGTTTTAGAAAGTTACATTTAAGTAGGGCTGGGCAATATATCGCACAATATAGTCATGTGCATCTCGTTAGTAAAGCCGGTTCTTTGATTAGTGGCGATTCTCCATCACCCGTTTTCAAATGGTGCTGCAGTTAATACACAAAGCCGTAGATCACTGACAAGCTATGCGATATCGGGTTCAGTTTCACGGGTGATTCACTTGCGATGCAGAACGCGATATTACGTAGCTTGTCTGTGATCTATGGCTCTGTGTATTAACTGCCGCTCCGTTTGAAAACAGATGATGGAGATTTACCGCTAATCAAGAGAACTGGCTTTACTGACGAGATGTGCATGAATATATTGTGCAATATATTGCCCAGCCCTACATTTAAGTAATTTTTTTATACATGCAGGCTTACATGAGTCAAAATTGTAGGCATGGAACAGCTGGTGAAGTGCTGACTCTTGGTTAAAGTGTAATAGATGTCCAGGACGATTGATCGATGTACCCCGATCAGTGTCTGTTTGCACTTCCTTCTCTGAAAACACAGCTGATCCACACAGAAGGTCGCTAATCATTGAACAGCTCACGCTCCAATGATCTGAAGACTCAGATATGAGTCAGTGTCTAAATACAGGACCAAGAACTCCTTTATTTGATAATCCAGACATGAATTGCTTTTTATTATTATTATTATTATTATACAGCATTAAAATCTTTTTGTCTGCATTTATTTATTATTATACAGCATTAAAACATTATTATTATTATTAATAGTAATAGCAGTATTATTAGTATTATTATTAGTATTATTGATGTTTTCTAAATAACCTTAATTGATCAGATGAAACATTTTGATAAAAATAATGACAACTAAGAACTAATGACAATATTTGGTTAATTAATGCTAAAATGTAATTTGATCATTTTTATTTTGATTTTAGTTTAAAAGTAATTTTTATAACTTTTAAAATATGCTTTTTAAACATAAATAAATAATATGCCATGAAAGATAGCCATCAGATTATGACCTGTTATTTTATTTTAGTTACCTTTATAGTTTTTGTTAATATTTTGAATTAGATTTTATTTTTAGAGTTTCTGCTATAGTTGTAGTAATTGTGTTGTGTTTTTATTGTTTTATTAGTTTTAGATTTCAAATTGATCTATATAGTTTTCATTAATTTTATTATAGAAAATTATAGTTGTTGCCTTGAAAACTAGGTAAACGAAAAAGTTTTATACGTATATTTCTTGTTTTTTTTTTTACGTTTTTATGATTTTTGTTAACTATAATAACCCTGATTATTGTATCATTTTAGCATGTACAATACAAATCTTCATGAAAAAAATCTCCACCCCTTACCAAGGCCGCAGCATTTATTCAGAATAAGTAAAAAATGTTTCATATAATAAGCAAGATTATGGTTTATGGATAGCATGTGCCTCAGGTAGTTGAACCCTTATTTTGTGGTCATTTGAAGGGTCTCAGAAGGCTGAGGGTTTGCATTGAAAGTCTCCATGGAAGAGACGCTGGATTTTGTGGCCTGCAGTCACGAGAGCTGCATTCCTGAGGTGGGGGCGGGAGCTCACTCGTCTGTCGGCACGGCGATATTACTTTTCCCATGGTGCTCTTGCTCAAAAAACCCTCGTCATCTGGGCCAATTTCTCTCGCTCTTGTTTGTTCTGTCAGTGCTGCTGTCAGATTTGCCCTTTATTTTCTAAGACGTCACACATAGGTGTGAAATCAAGGATAATAGATGCTTAACTAAACCTGGAGTTTTGTTTGAGATGAATTCAATAATAACAAAAACAACCACCTGCGTTTGGTTATGTTTACTGGGAACATTGCATAAACAAGTGACTAAACTGTTCTGAATGTGTTCTGTTGTACTAAGTTTGTTTTTTATTTGTCCCGCTCAGCTCCGACTCCAGCACTGGACTCTAATCATGGAAAGCGTGGTTCCCTCTGATAAAGGAAACTACACCTGCGTGGTGGAGAACTCTTACGGAGCCATCAATCACACCTACACGCTGGATGTAGTAGGTGAGTACTGTTTACGTGTGTTTAGATACTTGTTTGATTTGGACACTGGTAAACAGCCGTGGGTAGCTTCGAGCGGACAGCAGTGTATTAAAAAAAGAAGAAGGAGCAGTGAACATTTACCCAAAATTTAAAAATTATGTCATCATTTACAAATTGATAGATCTGTATGTTGGCCAGGCTGATAAGACAGATTATTTAAGCATTAATACGGAAATCATATATATAATTGCATATATATATATATATATATATGAGGAATGCATTTGGAAAAAAAAAGATAACAGATCTCAAAAATGATGTTTTTTCATTGTGCATTCCAATGAATCTGTCAAACTGCAGTTTTTTTTAAAGGTTAAAAGAAATAATAAGCCCCCCCCCCCCAAGCTAACTAACACAATTAAATATAATAAAACTTGATAACATAACAAAAAACATGATTTTTGAAAATTATCTTTTTTTGCAAATGATCTCTTCATATATTCAAATAGAAACAGTTATTTAAAATTCTATTAATATTTCACTGTATATATATATTAATATGTATATTTCACTATTTAAATATTATTATAATTTTAAATAACTGACTTCTATTTGAATATAATTTTAAATTAAATTTATTCCTGTGATGAAACACTGAATTTTCAGCATTATTACTCCAGTCTTCAGTGTCACGTGATCTTTCAGAAATCATTCTAATATGCTGATTTGCTGCCCAACAAACATTTATTATTATTTTCAATGTTAAAAGCAGTTGTGCTTATATATCCCTTCATATAATTGTGGAATATATGTTTTCTTAGATGAATAGAAAGTTTTAGAATGATTTATTTGTAAGAGAAAACTCTACTGACTTTACTGTCGTTTAAACAATTTAATACTTCATTGACTAAAATATGATCAAATTATCATTGGCAGTCATTAAAAAGGAGCATTGATTGACCATTTATTTTCTCTTCCATATGACCTGTGAGCTATTTTTCAAGTCTTCTAAAGCCATATATGTATTATGCACAGGTCTAAGCTATAATGCAGCTTTAAAAGACTTGGAAGGTTTAATTTTCATTTTTTGGGGTGAACTGCCCTTTTAATTCACTGCTTTTTGCAATAGTTTATTGTTTGAGTAAAGCTAGCTCATCTAAACCTCAAAACCAAGCTATATTTTTGCATGCACACTCCCAAGAACATGCACACATGTACAAAACGCAGGCACGCCAGGTTCACACACACATATACGTGCTCCCTATTTAGGGCCCCTGTTCTGGGTTAAGTAAAAGCAGTCTTTCAGAAGGTCTCTGTTTTTCTTTTCTGTTTTATTGCATGGCCGTAAAGACCTTTTGTGTCTGGCTCAGTCTAATACTCTCATTGCAGAGAAAGCAGGAGAGAAAAGAGGCATAGGAAGGCATAATGCTATGCTGTTTTTCACTTTAATGTCAGACTAACTTACCTGGGAAGTCTATGAAAACAACAAGATGAGAAAAAGAAGGTCGGGAGAGAGAAAACGTTTTCCCTGTGCCGGAATAGGAGTCTCGCTGACCCTTCGAACAGGTCAATGAAAGTCTGAACTGGCCTGCATTTCTGAGCTGGACAAAGTACAAAGCGCTGACACTTAAAAGAGCCAAAAAGACTCCAATTATCGCTGTTTATTGTGGACGCCGGCCAGATTCCAGAAACTTCTACTGTAGTTCTCTTCCAACAATAGCCTCTTCTACCAATTTGTGCACACATTATATACATATTTGAGTTTAGGACGCCGTCTTCTACCACTGGCACTCGAGTTTGGAGATAAAGCACAATAATTTAAGACAATAAGTGTATACATATAACAAAATAATTGTTTTTGCTGATAAATTTCAAAGTTATTAAGTTCTCCCTAATCTTGACTTGCATTACTTCATGCTTTAACCTCAATCTTGTTCATGTGTAAATAATATAAATTAGTTTCTGCATAATAAACCGTACAGAAATATCTCTACTGATCGACGTTTCAAACCACCCAGACCTAGTTGGCGCAGTAACTTAGTTCGTCTCCACCCTGATTTCTCTCTCAACCAATCCCGTGCCGCAGACCAAACAACCCCACCCAGACTGTTTTTGGTCTGCGTATGCTAAGTCAGCAGGTTATCTAGAGTTCAACAGTCTTGTTTTGGGATGCCAGATCAGCCTGCAAATGCCTGGCTTATGATGTAATTGATCGATGGTGATTTGGTGGAGAATGCAGGAGAGACACTGGCACTTGGCTTAACTTGTGGTTGACTCAATTGGCTTTTTAGAGGAGGATCTGACCTTCAACCTGGTTTCACTTGGGTTTTTGGAAAGTTGTTTGGTAAGGGTAGTGGCTAGCAAACTCGAGTGAGCAATATTAAGCGTTAACGTTACACAATGGGTTTGTATTTTAGCGATTATGATTCTGCTTGGAGATTATGATTCACAAGGTCCTTCACAATTACCAGTTTAGATTTTAATAAAGTATAGAAAATAAAGTTTAACATTTAGATATCAAACATGTTTAGTCTTTTTTTTTTTGCAAAACATTCTGTTGCAGCAGAATACCATAAAAAATCCACAGCCTAAAGAATACTTACTTAATGTACTTTTGCTTACTGTTGTGCCAAAAACTAATATAGACTAACTAATATAGATTTTAAACATTTTAAACAGTCAGTACATAATAAGAGCAAATAAACAAATTAGCAACAGCACAAATTAATACAACCAAACAAAGTTCAGGCACAGAAGTAATGTTTATCTTTGATAAACATTAATGGCACAAACAACTGCAGGAATATTAGGCTGCTGTCACTTTAAGAGCTAATGCACCAATCTACACATGAATTTTTAGTTTAAATGCTGCTTGCGTTCACTTAAGACAAGATCTACTGTGTTTACAAGGATATTTTAACTTAATCCTGTGTATTTGTCTAAGCACAAGATGATGTGAAAGAAAGCTCTGTTTAGAATTCACACACTATATGAAGCTGCTTTTTTGGAGAAAATGTGCCAAATTGAGTTTCTTTGTGCATCTTCTTGTGCTTAAATGGTTAAAAATCACAATAAAATGCACACACATGAATCGACAAGCAGATTTGTAATTGCTTGTCTAGTTTTGGACATTTTGAACCAGTTCTCGATAGGCAACCCTAAACACAATCAATTAGCGTCTCCAAAGGAAGACTTTCTGCCAGACTTGGAGATTTTGTAAGGTTTAGATCTTTGTGTGTCAGCAAAGTTTGTCTCCACCTTTTTGTTTCTCATCTGTTCTTCTTCATCTGTCTGTCTCTTCTTTTCACTGCCCATCTGTTGGGCATCCTTTATCCTCTGCATCCCTTGACCCCAGCCCCTCTTTTTTTCGCTCTCTGTTTCAGCTTTGCACCATTGTTTTGAGCTTTTCTTGTGCCCCCTCTTGTGCCTCTCAGTCCTAAATCCTCTTACTTCCCCCGCAACCTTCGCTGCATGTCTGTGAAGGTTGACCTCTCCACATCTCCTGTGTGACATCATGCCTGTGTGTCTGTGTATTTCGGGGTAACCAGGAGACGTGTGTCACAATTACAGGGCAAGAGTACTCTTGTGTTGTGAAGACAATGAGGTGTGTGTTTGTAAAGCGGTTTAGACTCGTTTAGTTTATGATTTTTCCCCCCCTTTTTCTTTGGAAAACGTGATGCAGTGGTTCTAACTGGATCCAAATCAGGGTTATTATAGTTTACTTTAAACTACAACCAAAAAAATAAACATAATTAAATAAATAAGTAGTTATTTAAAATAATAGAACTACCTGAAATAAAAACAAAACATTAACATTAACATTTTATTTTTTATTTTATTTTATTTGCCAGGTTTAACTTAATGTACCAAAATATCCAAAATTCAAACTGTTATAAAAACGAATTAAAATAGGCATATTTTAAAAACAAAAGCTAATACAAATTACTAAAATGTTAAATAAAATTTTAATAAAAACATTAACATAAAAAAATCTGGCTGTTAATAAAAAATAAATGATACAAAACTAACACTGACAATTGTGTCCTTATATAACCAGTCACTTTTTTTCAAATAATAGGAAACGTAGTTGCTCACAGACTTTATAAGTAATAGCTACCCAATACGAATTTGCTCATTATTGTGACTTTTGGAAAACAAAAATTACAGCATTCTTAGTTTGTATGATTATTTTTAAGGGGAAAAAGGGAATGAAATGAAGGTTTCTGCTCCGCCAACGATGCAGGAACTTCTGCAGATATACAATGGACACTTGTCTTATTTTTCCTCCACTTTGCCTTTCTTCATCTGTTTGTTCAGTCCTTATCAGCAGAGATAACGCAACAGCCTCTGTTTTGTGAGAGTCTTAACAGCAGCTTAATAGGACAGTAGGTGTGGTGATCTGTCTTATCATGCAAATTGGGCTGGTTTCCACAAAATAAAAAAAACATTTTCATCACTGATAATAATAAGAAATGAACAGCAAATCAACATATTAGAGTAAAAGATTGATGCTGATTCATCACAAGAATAAATTGCATTCTAAAATATATTCAAATAGAAAACTTTATTTTAAATCGCAATAATATTTCATAATTTTTCTTGATTTTTCTGTTATTTTGAGCACATAAATTCAGCTTTGATGAGAATACAATCTTATTAAAAACCTTACCATCCAAAAAAGTAGTGTCCTCTGTAAATTTTAATATAATAATGTTCATTCTTCTTCCTTTCTGTCAGAACGCTCTCCTCACCGGCCCATTCTTCAGGCAGGCCTTCCGGCCAACGTCACTGTGCAAGTTGGAGAGGACGCAAAGTTCGTCTGCAAAGTATACAGCGACGCTCAACCTCACATCCAATGGCTGCAGCACATTGTGAAGAACGGCAGCCGTTATGGTCCTGATGGACACCCTTACGTCCGGGTGTTGAAGGTAGGCTTGGTTGTCATTTTGGGCTGTTTAGATCTCCTATTTCCACTTATCCTTGCAATTTTGGGGAATACGAATTGCTTTTATTTTCAAATGTTTTGATGCAGGTGATTTCTCAGAAGATGCAAAAAACAGAACTCTATTCTTGCAGGAGATATTCTCGTATGTCAGGGTAGTGCTCCCTCCTTTTCTGCTCCCCTGAAGAGCAAAGGCTCGTTCACACCAAGCAAAGATAAAGAAACGATAAAGATATAGCTCTAAAAATCATTCTCAATATTAAAGAATAGCAGCGTCCACACGACAACTGTAACAACAAAAGCACAGAGAAACGTTGGAATCATTTTCAGAATTTTTTTCCAGCTGATGAATGATATAAACATTGACAGCCAATCAGAATCCATCCTGCTGTCATGAGATGGAGAATTTAAAGCGGCTGGCACACTTGCGCTGGGAATAAACAGACAATATCATTAGCCGGTGTGTGTTTGTAATGTGGTTTAGACTGTTTAGTTTTTGATTTTTTTTCTCCCTTTTTCTTTGAAAAATGTGATGCAGTAGTTCTAACTGGATCCAAATCAGGGCTATTATAGTTAACTTTAAACTACAACCACTAAAAATATGAATAAACATAAATAAATAGTTACTTGAAGTAAAATAATTACCTGGTTTGCCATATACAAATTACTAAAATTGTAACTAGAAATGTTGGGGAACACGAATTGCTTTATTTTTCAAATGTTTTGATGCAGGTGATTTCTGAGAAGATGCAAAAAACCCTCCTTCTCCTTTTTTGCTCCCCTAAAAAGTAAAGGCCCGTTCACACCACGATAAAGATATAGTACTCAATATTAAAGAATAGCAGCGTCCACACCACAACTATAACAATAAAGGCACAGAGAAACTTATTTTCATAATTTTTTTTCCAGCTGATGAACGATATAAACATTTGATAGCCAATCAGAATCCATCCTGCAGTCACGAACGGGAGAATTTAAAGTGGCAGATGCACTTGCGCTGAGAATAATATTGTTTAATATCGTTCCCCATAGTTGTAATTTTTGGTGTGAATGGGGCTTACGTGAGATTATAACAGGCTCCCATATGTGTGTTTTGTTCCTCGTTGCGGTGCCCCCTAGCGTTCGGGCATAAACAGCTCGGACGTGGAAGTGCTCTTGCTCTCCAACGTCACGGAAGAGGACTCTGGTGAATACACGTGCCAAGTGTCCAATTATATCGGTCAGGTCAGCCAGTCCGGTTGGCTCACTGTCCTACCAGGTAAAAACGTGAACGAGACAGCGTCCCCTTCCCCTCTGCTGGTGTTTTGGGTTGTTTTTTTGTCGTCGTGGTGATCCTGGGATTCTCGCTGAAACATTGTGGTGTTTTTCTTGTTTTTTTGGTGGATCTTTCCTGGTGCCCAATCAGCCATGGAAACAAGCCTTTGGTCTGTCGTTGCCGCTGCCTTCCTGTTCTGTTCTGTGTCAAGTTTCCCTCCTACTTTTCCCCCTTTGATTTATTGCTTTTCTTGGCGAAAAGACAGCGGCTTGTTTTCCATGTTTCTTTACTTGTGTTTGCATGAACCCTTGATGATCTGGTGGGTTCACCTGTGTTGGGTACAGAAGTTTCGGCCTTCATTATGCCGATTTTATCCTGCCCTTTCTATTTGACAATCTTCTTCTCTCCTGAAGTGGAACATCTACCATCTCTGTAATGCGTAGATGGGAAGTACAAGCGTTGAACATCTCCTTTTCTCTTCTTGGTATTATGGGTCTGATTTGTTTCTTTTCTTTTCTTTCTTCCATCTTCCTCTTCTCCTGCGTTTCTCTCAGACGGCAGGTGTGAACACTACGGACAAAGAGATCGAGGTGCTCTACCTGCCTAATGTAACTTTCGAGGATGCGGGCGAGTATACGTGCTTGGCGGGTAACTCTATTGGGATCTCCTATCACACTGCTTGGTTGACGGTGCTTCCAGGTATACACTCATCCTCTACTGCTTCCATACCTACGCCTTCTTTATGTCGAAAGCCACGTTGGTTGAAATTGCACCATTGGTTTTGAGAGGGAACAAGAGGCATTTGGGACAGTGCTCAACAGTGCTGGTTATAGTAGCATTATACCGGATATACTATTATAGTTGCTAATATTTTCAAAATTAATGTCCGTACGCTGAAATTACAGATCCAAAATCTAAATTTATAAATGTATTTGTAATTTATTTAATATTCTGACTTACATTTAATTTGTTTATTTACTGTTTTCTATTTCATTTTAGTTTGTTTTAGTAATTTTGTTGTGTTTTTGTAATTTTTTTATTTTTTATAGTTTCTATAGTTCTATATTTTTAATTTCTATATGTATGTATATAAAATATGTATGTGTGTGTCTTTATATATGCGTAATAAATATATACAAAACACACATATATTATGTAAACAATAACCTTTTTTTAATGCGATTAAATATGATTAATCTTTTGACAGCACTATGTAATTAATGTTTATTTTTGGTTTTAATTAAAAAAGGGTTCTTTAATGTCATGAAATAATATTTTGGGCTGAAAATCTCTGAAACTGCACCCAAGTGTCTCAAGAAGTTCCCTATTATTTTCAGTTTTCTCTTCCTAACTAACATTTTTGATTGATGGAATAGTTTAGAAATGAATAATTCTGTCATTATTTACTCACCTTCATGTTGTTTTAAAGTTTACTGACTTTCTGTGTAACCCCAAGTGAAAAAAAAGTCCAGATATATCAAATAATTTTGCGAGTGGGAGACACAGGGAATGTGTTCAGTGGTCTGAATAGGAATAGGACTATATTGCAGTCTTAAGAACCATATGGTCACCGTATTATACAAAAACGAGCAATGTTTTATTTACAAATGAAAGTCGGATGGGTTTAAAATGACATGAGGGTGTTAATGGTGATAAAATTTTTGGCTGAATTGTTCCTGTATGTTTCTAAGTCTTTCCATTTCCGCTCTAATAACGGCTTTGTTCTCTAAAGAAAGTCCTTCTCATGTGCTAGACTTTCTTAGTTATTAGAGCCACTTCACAACCTCTCTGTCTGTGCCTGTGTGTGTTTTTGAGTGTGCTTTAGAAAACAAAGGTTTAGATCTTTTTTTTTTTTTTTTAAATGGTCAGGTTTAATTGAATATTAGTGAATTTAACATAGTTTTACAAACACAAAGGCTATCTGTGGTCATGCACGAGACAGCATCCTGTGTTCATGCTAACATGCATAATGCAACAGCGTGCACCTCACTGCATTTTAATAAGAGTCCATTTCCTGACCAGGAAACAGACCAAATCTTTGACCGCAAATGGCACCACTTACAGGTCTGCGGTCAGACAGATGGAAGTCACTGTGTGTGTGTGTGTGTGTGATCGTATCCATGAAGTGTGCATTTCTGAAGGACCTCAAGTGTCAGGAAGTACTTCAATACTGTGGTCATATGTAAACCATTTTGTGAACATGTGTATGTTTGCAGGGGCCATTGAATGTCAGGAAATATGCTATGATGGAAAGAAATATCACCAAGGAGATCTCTTTAATATCTCACTTATTAAACTGAGATCAAGTTGAGGCTTAAGTCTTGGATTTTTCACCAGAAATCACATGTGTCAGTATGAACTCCAAATGTTTATCTGATCTTCAAATTCATTTAATAGCTCATACTTAAGTTGATACTTAATTGAAAAGTTTTCTGAGCTAAGGAAGACAAACATCTTAATTAAATCTCTAACTGATTGGTCAGACTGGTGTTTATTAGTTATTCAAGGCTAAAGCCTTGGACGAAAACTAGTTTGAAATTGATCAATATGTCAAGTGTCTGTGTGTGTGTGTGTTTGTTGGTTCTCTTTTCCTCTCCTTTTCCTCTCCTGTTTTGTTATCACTAGCAGAACGTCTTGCTCTTAAACCTTAATGTCCTTCATAGCCATCTTAAAACTGTGCTGTGTCCAACATTAAGGTTTCTGGTGAAGTATTCCTCTGTATGACCTGAGGAGTGTCTTAAATCCTTCTTGTTGCCTCACTTCTTCCGATTGTTCTCGCTGCTCTACAGCCGAACCAGACATCCTCGAGCCAGACTATCCTCCAGACTATGTGGAGATCGCCATCTACTGCATAGGTGTCTTTCTGATTGCCTGTATGGTGGTGATCGTGGTGGTTTGTCGAATGAGGACGTCTGCTAAGAAGCCAGATTTCGGGAGTCAGCCGGCAGTGCACAAGCTGACCAAACAGATCCCTCTGCGCCGCCAGGTAACAGAAAGTAGATAAAGAGTTCTAGAAATCTTAAACATACCTACACACACACACTAATATAAGGATTTGTCTATGAATTATGCAATTAGTGGGGGTTTCTAAGGAAAGTTCATGTTTAGTGATTCGAACCAAGTATTGCATTTTGGCATCTAACTTGTTTTGGACATTTGTGCTACGGACATAAATGATTCTTCAAATCATACAATCATGTTTTTTTAATGTACTATTTACATTTCTTTTTAGATGTAATGAATCATATTTTAATGTAATTTATTGTATGAAAAAAATTGAGCCTGAGATAATTGAGAAGATAATTTTATATTTGTATTTTTTTTATATGATGATAGCTTATTGTATACATTTAATTTCTAATGATGTTATATTTTATATAAACTAGTGCTGCCAAACGATTATTTGCGTCCAAAAGAAAGGTTTTTGTTCACATAGTATGTGTGTACTGTGTATATTAATTATGTACATATAAATACACATGCATGTATATATTTAAGAACAATATGTTTATGTAGTTTAAGTTTATATAAGTTTATATATTAAATACATTTAAATATGATATACATACATATACAATTTGACTTATTCATGATTAAGATGCTTATCATGTATTATATAAACATAATTGAGACTGAGATCATTCTAAAAGTGACTTCTGTATTCATAATTTATGATTTGATATGAATATATGATTTATATTATAATTTTGTATTAAATTTATTAAATGTGTATTTTTACATAATCTACATTTTTGTAAATCTTTATAAAAAGTTTTTATAGAAACAAATCTTCTATTATTCTAGATAAAATATTTAAAATGTTTGTACATTTAAGTTTTGTATATAAGCGCCTTTGTTGTAAATATTTGTATAACATGTCAAGTTTTTTTATTGAGAAGTTGAAGGTATGCTATATGGTGGTAAGTTGGAAACATTCTTTGAAACCATACAATTTTGAGCAAATTTATGATGTGTTAAAAAAAAGAATAAAATGCATGGCTTTTAGGTTTAGGTTACTTCAATTAATCCTGATAGAATATGTGCTATTATTTGTATCATATAAGTCACAGCTTCCTATATTAATAATGTTGAGCTGCTAAAGGCACACAATCACAAACACACATGTAGGTGGTGTCTTCAAGACTCAGGTGATCAGCCATCCGTCTTTCCCCTTGCAGGTGTCGTCTGACTCCAGCTCCTCCATGAGCTCTAGCACACCATTGGTCAGGATCACCACTCGCCGTAGCTCCGCCCACGACGAACCCATCCCAGAGTACGACCTCCCTGAGGATCCTCGCTGGGAGTTCTCCAGAGACAAGTGAGCGTCCTTGTGTTTCACTTCTTTAAAAATGTCACAATCATTACGATATCATCCGGCTCATTATTTATTATGAAAACGGGCTTTGAATTTGGCATTTGCATTATCTTGTGTTGCTAACAAGTGTTCACTAGCCTTCATGCTTGTGGTTGCCAGACGTAAAGAGCTTTAGTCGCCAAAACAGAGCTTTTCTCCTTTACGGATGCACTTTCTGCCCAGTGTTTTATTTAAACTGTGCAATCTGGCAACCCTACGTGCATGCTGACTGATGCCAGAACAAGAGAATTCTGCTTACATGAAACTTTCATACAGCCAAAGTGTGTTCCATCAATCTGCCATGATCGAACTCTCGAAGTTTCATTCATATATCTTTTGTGTCTGAATAGGAGTTTTCATAATGTTAATCATGTGAAAATGTCACAGCAATGTTAGTTTAAGTTGTCTAATGTGAATACAAATGACAAAACACTAACCAAAACACAGTGTATGTTTTGACTCATTAGTGTTGCCAGATCTTGCTAAAAAAAGCAAATAAAAACACGCCCATTAACTCGAATCCAAATACGTTATCTTGGGTATTAGCCACACACCAAAATATAGCAATCTGCCTATTAACTATTGACCCCAAATGATAAGCTCAAAGATGCTTAATAATAAGTGGACATGGCAACCTACCAAATATAAACGAAACTCAATGGTGGTTTAATTAAAATCACTGAACATAACAGGTCTTTGTTTGCTGTAATATTTCATTGGTTAAAAATAGTGGGTACTAAACGTGCGAGATGGTAAAACGCTGCCGTTTTTACCATGGTGTCAGTCATCGCAGTTTCTAGAGTGAGTCGTGTTTCACGTTTGTCACTTCAAAGCATAATCTTGCATCTTTTTCACTTGTAAATCATTGTGATGTGAAGCTAATCTTCTTATACGCTTACAATCCCATTATGTCTAATTATTAACCTGTAACTTATGCAGGCGCAGTGTACAATCAATCATTCATAACACAGGCCTCTGTTCGTTAGCCGTTATTATTCTTAGAGAAACCAAACACACATTTTTCTCATTACATAATGGAATACAGTAGCTACCAGATAACTTTCTCTTAACATCACATGTTCTCTTTTTACACTGTAACCTCGACGAGAGAAACTCAGACTCTCAGATTAATGTTTAATTGTCATGCTTAATATTTACGAAATGCTTCCGTTATCATTTGGAGGTTTACAATGGATCCACTATCTTGGTGTTGCCAAAACCGTACAGATGCCTAATTAATGACTAAGAAGGCCTGTTTAAGCAATCTGTAACACTCCTAAAAAGGAGTCTGTTTGTACTTTGATTGTCTCAAGGATGATTTGTAAGCAGTTTAACATGCTGTTATTCAACTCTAAACTCCAACCAAGTCTTTATTTTTTAAATTAATAATGGAAACCTTACAAGTGCAGGTGGAGTTGCTCAGTTTTGGCAGGATTAAGCTGTTCATGATTTAGTGGATAACCGTCCTTACATGTTCAACTAATGGCCAGTAATATTCATTCTATAGGTGAAGGTAAGCACCATTTTATGTATTTTTGACTTCACACCCACTAAAGGAATTGTTGCCTTTGGGCAGACAAGCTAAGACGTGTTTTTGTGAGGAACGCAAGAATTAAAGAAAGAAAGATTTTGTTAGAAACCATTCCAACAAAAAATTTATTCAGTCGGTAACCATATCAGTATTGCCTAATAATGTCGTTTTTTACTTTACATTTCTAATATTGAAAGGAGATAATATTCAGGGCATACATTTTTCAATTCATAACAGCAAATAGTGAATTGGTATTGTTTCAAAAACACTTGTATTATTAATACAGTTATTTGTCTTTTTTTACTGTGTATAATACTTTCATAACTGTTTTTACTGAAATCAAATTAATTCTAGATGTTTTGAATCTAGTGTCTTGTATGTACATTTCTAAATATTTGAAGAATATTAAATATTAAATGTATTATAAATCACTGTATTTTTAGTGTACATAATATTTTGACAACCAATTTTACTGGATTTTTTTTTTTCAATTAATTTGTACATTTTAAAGATTATTATGAAATATCATGTATGTATATATATATATATATATATATATATACATGATATTTCATAATAAATATAAATAATAAACTATTATATAAAAAATTATATAAATAATAAACATTTATTTTTACTTTACATAATATTTTAATAAGCTTTACTGGAAACATGTCAATTTTAGGTTTTTCAAAATCAATTTCCTACATTTTTTTTTATCAGTACTGTCATATACAGTTACTTAAAAAAAAAATAATAATAATTTAATTAAAACAAAATGATTATTTTATGATTCATAAATGTTTTATTACTATATATATATATATATATATATATATATGAATACATATACATACATTTTACATAAAATATTCATTCATTCATTCATTCATTCATTCATTTATTTTTATTGATAATTTTTGTTTTTGCTTTTCTACAATACACAAATATACAAAGCTTAAGCTATATGTATTTTTTTTTTTTTTGGGACCGCTGTCTTCATCGCCACATGACGTGCCCCAGGGCGTATGCCGGGCTGAAAACTGTGGAATGTTAACGTTTGCGGTCAGCGTGGAGGATAAACATAACATTGATTATCTGTGGTGGGCTGGAGTAGACAGAGGCCGCCATTGAGCCTACGGCACAGAGGGGGATTGTGTTATCACAGCCTCAGATCGGCCCCGGACCCGGTGCGGGTGTCAATGTTTGCATAGCCCAGTGCTGCAGGGGGCCAGGGACAGACCCCAGCTCCTGCCAATCAAAGGTTGACTGAGGGCCACCGGCAGGGCAAGAGGTCGAATGTCACAGTTATCGTGAGGGATGAAGATAAAGTGTGTGTGATTGTGTTTTAATGTGTGAGGGTGTGTTTGTTTCCAAACTAGACCTAATTAAGGGACTAATTAGCTAAAAAGTCAAATTCAAAAGTTCATTTCATCAAATTCTCAATAGGAGAGTTGGTTCATAAATAAAATAAATAAGTTTGATTTTATTTTATGCTCTGTAATTTAAATTATTAACAAAGTTGTGAATAAAACAAGATTATTGGAAACAAGAAAATTATGTACACATATTTATGTTTATGTATAATACATATTTGGACATATATATCATGTTTATGCATACATACTGATATTATGTAAATAAATATAAAAGACAAACATGTATTTAAGATGATTTCAAAAACACATAAATATACAGATACAGCTCTGGAAAAAAATAAAAGAGACCACTGCAGAAAAATAAGTTTCTTTTGGGTTTTATCCTAAAAACTGTTAATCTCACCAATACACCACCAAT
>JAUMHE010000062.1:19907848-19921128 GCA_032359235.1 Enteromius mattozi | reverse complement strand
TTATATAATAATAATTTTCATATTATCAGTAATTGTTATTGTTATTTATACTTATATATTTTAAGCCATTTTGGAGCTCTATGTATTCGTATAGGCAAATTCATTTAATTAATTTTTACTAAAATAAATGTGAATTTTATTATTAATATCTGTTCAGGGATTTTGGAATGGACACTTCTCTGTACATTTATCTCAAATAGGCCAAATATTAGACGATTAAATATTCTGGCAGATATAATGGCCTCTTCATAATCAATGCAGTCACAAACGATAAAAACTACTTAACGTAAGCTAAGAGTGTTTCAACTGGGTGCAAATTTTACTGAAGGTATTGTTATGATCTGAGAATGTGCATATGTTGAGAAAGGGAGAAAGTGGGAGAGGAGGTCTTGACTGTAGGGGCCTGCGCAGGGTTATTTGTTGGTGCTGAGTGATGTTGGTAGAGCTCGGGTCAAGAGGCCGCATAGCTGACCCGGTGCTCACCAGCTGCACAGCTCTCGCTCTTCACCTGCACAAAGAAAGACCCTCACACTGAAAGAAAGAGAAGAGAGTGGGGGAGGGAGCCTTTAGCTCAAAAGAAGTTTTGAAGGATGTTGAGAGGGCCGCGGGAGCAGGGCTGCAGCGGAGAAAACACTCGAAACAAGAGCACGTTCACCGCTTACACCTGGCTTAATTACTGGCCACAGACATAAAACATTTAGGAACTTAAAGGGAAAGTTCACCCATAAATGAACGCTCTGGCATTATTTAAATTTTTATTTAATTTCTTTCTGCATTGAAACATAGAAATATAATACAATCAATAAAAATGACAAAACACTTATCCAAACAACTAAAATGAAAAATGTGATTAAAAATAAAATATATTTAAAATAATAAAATATAAAAGTGTATGTATAATACTAAACGAAACATTTTTTTTGCCACTGTAAAGTATCGAACAGAATTCACAAAACCTCAAAAAAGGTCTTGATGAAATGTTGCTGAATCTGGTATGGAAGGAAGAGTGCACAGCATTCTTAGCAGGAGAAACTGGAGTAAGATAAGACAGGAATGGCGGTCAGTAGATTGTGTCAGGTTCGCTCCAGTGATCAGCAGGCAGATAATGAAAAGGCGACTGTCTCTAAGGTAATTACTCTAAATGGAAGAAACGCTTTTTAATTGTGAGGCAATGAAAGGAGAGCTGTGTGGCGGCTCTTCAGTGTAACAGTAAACCACACAGACAGTTACACTGGGACACAGACAGTCCAGCCAATCTACTCGTATAAGATGCACTGGCATGTATGGCATATTAAAGTACCACTCATACTACTACTGCATTATGTATAATGTGCAAGTATATGAATATTATGCTAGAAAATCTAGGGTATATAAACAAAACAGTGAGGAGAAGTGTATCCCACAATGCAATTTGCCTTGACCTTTAATTTGTCTCTTATATTATATATTATATTAAAAATATATATTAATTTATTGATATGTATTGAATATTGATATGTATTACAAAAAAATATTAAAAACACAAATTAAGATTATATTTTTCTGCCTTGCATACTATTTATTTAACTATATTATGCAAAATAAAGTATATATACACTTACATATAGATGTAAGTACGTAGTACATGTAAATATATACTTTTTAGTACGCAGTACACTAGTATTGTGATTGGAACGCAGCCAGACAGTCTTACCTGTTAACAAATTTCACAAATAAGAACTGGCAATTGAATTAAATGTGAAGTTAAAAATTAGAACTAATAGGATTTATTTAGCTTTATTTATTTAGTATTATTTATTTTGTGCTTCTATTTTTAATAATTTTTAGATGATGCAACAGAGAAAGATCTTTCTGACCTGGTGTCAGAGATGGAGATGATGAAGATGATTGGCCGGCACAAGAACATCATCAATCTGTTGGGAGCGTGCACACAGGACGGTAAGTAGAAATCTCATAAATAACATCCCCCCCCAAAAAAAATTCTGTCATTGTTTACTCACCCTCAGGTTGTTTCAAACCTGTATGTTTTTCTGTTGAACTCAAAAGATATTTTGAAGGAAGTTGGTAACCATTGCTGGTAGCCATTGAAGCTAAAAAAAATGGAAGTCTATGACTACCAGAAACCATTTGGTTACCAATGTTCTTCAGAATATATTCTTTAGTACTCCACATGAGAAAAACGTTCATACAGGTTTGGAATAACATGAGGGTGAGTAAGTGATGGGTTAACTATTCCTTTAAGCTCTCACCTGTATAAATGACAGTGGGATGACAGTCTCTCTCTCTTTCACAGGTCCGTTATATGTCATAGTAGAGTATGCATCTAAGGGAAACCTTCGGGAGTATTTGAGGGCCCGGCGGCCCCCGGGAATGGAGTACTCATACGATATAGCCCGAGTATCAGACGAGCCTCTCACCTTCAAAGATCTGGTGTCCTGCACTTATCAAGTAGCCCGTGGCATGGAGTATTTAGCCTCACAAAAGGTATCTGCATACACACCATATAAAAACCATTTACCTCTCTTAATGGTTTTTAAATGTCACTTAAATAGGCTTTAAATGATGCTGGTCTCAGGCTAAGATCTGATATTTCTACTCAAGTCAAGTCGCTTTGATTTATACAGCACAGATTGTTACAAAGAAGCTTCATGAACAGGAAGACCAACAGTGTTAATGTTGTAAAATTCATCAGTTATGAAGCAAACTGTACATAAGACAATAATTCAACTCAGTTCAGTTCAGTGTTCATTAAAGGTTCACCCAAAAATGATAATTCTGTCATCATTTACTCACCCTCGAGTAGTTCCAAACTTGTATGGATTCTTTTGCTCTGCCAAACAAGGAAGATATTTTGAAGTAAGTTTGTAAGCAGGCTGTTTTGGTCGCCATTGACTTCCATAGTTGGAAAAAAAAAATACTATAGAAGTCAATGGTGACCCAAAACCACCTGGTTACAAACTTTCTTCAAAACATCTTCCTTTGTGTTCAGCAGAACAAAGAAATTCACTTGAGGGTGAGTAAGTAATGACAGAATTTTCATTTTTGGGTGAACTACTCCTTTAACTTAGTTTAGTGTTGATGATCTCATGCTGCTAAAGTAAGCAGTAGCAAAAAGAAACAAGTTGCTGTACAGTTTACGCCAAGAAATCTATTCAAGGGTTTTGTTTGCACACACCTATATATTCTGTTTCGTTCTCAGAGTATCTAATTTCACGTATGCTTGTGCCTAAAAAGTTAACAAGCAGCTGAATCTTGGCCGTTTATAAAAAGAAATGGATCACACTTCATGCTAAACTATTTACAGAATACCAATTGTATCGGACAAGCATTTTAATGCAGTTTATTCTGACATGCACATTTTTTAAAAGAGCATTCAGCCGTTCAATTAGATTCATGCACTAGTTTTCATGCAGTCATTGAATGAATCACGGCAGATGTGCAGGACTCCGTTAACTACGAGCATGCTAACTAAACACTGTCATCACGCTCCCCTTCCCGTCTGGAATGCACAGAGGGCTTTATCGTGCCTCAGACGCTCTCACATGCGGATCCGCCCTGCGGTTTATCCCTAAAGCACCTAAAACCTTTGTGTTGTTTGTGTCTGCGTGTGCGATTTTTGTCTGTGTTTCCAGGATGAGGTCGTGGTGATTTATGTTCTTTCTATCTTTCTTCATCTCTATGGCAGTGTATACACAGGGATCTGGCTGCCAGGAATGTGTTGGTCACAGAAAGCAACGTTATGAAGATTGCAGACTTTGGCCTGGCCAGAGACGTCCACAACATAGATTACTATAAAAAGACCACAAATGTGAGTTTCATTTTATCAGGAGACACTCCTGTTTACTGTAAAACACATTTGATTTTCATCTCGCTATGCATTCATTTGGCTATATTTGTAGATGCATGTTAATGGCACTCCATTAGTTGATGTTTAAATGGGAAGTTGAGATAAGACATACACATGTTTTTGAAGGAAGTCTCCTCTGCTCACCAAGGCTGTGTTTATTTAATCTAAAAATACAGTAAAAACTGTACAATTATAAAATATTATATTTTATTTTCTATTTAAATATATTTTAAAATATAATTTATTTTTGTAACGCAAACATGAATTTCTAGCCATTATGTCAGTCCTTCAGAAATCTTTCTGATATGCTCCAAAAAACATTTCTTCTTCTTATTATTAATGATAAAAAGAGATGTGCTGTTGTTATTTTTAAGGAAACAGAGACTTTTTTCAGGATTTTTGATTTAATACAGAGTACATAAGAACAATTAATTACAAACAGAAATGTTTTACAACATTATAAATATAATTTTTGATCAAATTAATGTGCCCTTTTTGAATAAAATATGAATTTCTTAAAAAGAGACTGATTGGATACAAGTTTGAATAGTAAGTCCTTTGATTACTTTTCCTTTAAACAAAAACTTTAAATTAAATTAAATGTGTCTGCTAAATGTTAAGTCTGTGTACACAACCATATAAATGGCTATGATTTAGATCTCATTGGGTCTTGAAGTGTCCTTTATACAGACATATTCACGCTCGACTCCTTTCAGCCTCCTGCCATCTCTTTCTTTGTTCTCTTACCTTTTCTCTCTTTCATTTCTCTTTTTTCCCTTCTGTTTATCTGCCACAAACCCCCACTCTCCTCTCGCCAGTTTTGGCATGATTTGCAGATTCCCAGGCAGTCGGCGTGTAAAGTGATTTCAGCTCTTTGCTTATTTGGGCCTGCCCTCTTCTCTTATTCCAAAGCTTGTTGTTCAAGCTCATGAGAAAGAAATGGTAGTGACAAACCTAAACACATTAGCATAGCTTTAACTCACATTCCCACCATTTACCAGTCTCTAGCCTGTCTTAGATGCTTGTTTAGGCTGTAATTCACTCATCTGAGAGTTTAGGTCATCAGACCTAGCAGAGAAAGAGTCTGTGAGTATTGATAGCATCATTATCATCATTATGTTTGGGTCAAAGTTAACAAAAGATCAACATGAAATCAAAATGGACCCTATTTAATTCCCTGAATCTTACTAGTCTTATAGTGCATAATTCTAGCTGGAGTTTAAGGTTTTTAGATGGCATACATGGTTAATCAGTTGGATATAAATCAAAATTGGCCTTATTCAATTAATAAACCTTAATGTGAATGGTTTTAGTTGGTCATTTATGGTTGATTAGTTGGACTGAAAGCAAAACTGATCCAATTTTTTTTGTTTAATAAACATACATAGTTTTTTGTGCATGATTCTAGTTGTTTTTTAGATGGCATACATGTTTGATCCATTGGATTTAAATCAAAATTGGACATATTTAATTAGTGATCATGGGTAGTCAGGGTTGATCAGTTGGATTTCCAGACCTTCAGACCCTTCAGTCTTCTAAATCATGCTGGTTAGTTGGACCAGTAAAAAATCAGCAACCATGTCCGAAAGAAAAAAAAACAAAAAACAACCCAGCTTGCCAACCTTTAACTGGTAGAACCTGGATTTTACAACAAGGAAGTAAATGTAAGCGTCAACTTTTCCATACGTTATTCATCAGTACGGCTTTAGTCGTGATTTATTTCTCCATTCTTATCAAGGTCACCAAGATCTGGCCTTGAATATTTTAAACATAGTTTGCCATTATTAAAACAACTAGCTAAGCCCAGATTGAGAGATACTGATGACTGATTAATGGCTGGGGTTAGATTCAATTACACTAGTTCAACCCCTGTCTAAATAAAACACTGTGAGCCAGGAGATTGTGAACTCGGAGCCCTTCCTATTAGATCTAGCACTTCAAATGCCATTGGCTCTTGTATCTTCTCCACTAGCTCCAATTTATAACCCCACAATGGCTCTTGAGGGAAATTAGAGTTCGGTGAAACGTCCCAACAAGATTTAATTGCCCAACGTTATTGGCTGCTTGGGGCTTAATGAAATTTCAGGCTAACAAGGGTCTGGTACACATGAAGATTTGAGTGTCGCAGTGTCTGGATGTTGTTGTGCTGCCCATCTTTGACCTTTTCTCCTATTGATGTCTGTAGGGTCGTCTGCCGGTGAAATGGATGGCTCCAGAGGCGCTGTTCGACCGAGTCTATACGCACCAGAGCGATGTGTAAGTCATCTGTTCTTGTGCTCTGTTTAATTGCCTTTTTTATTTTAAAGGGGACATGTCATGAAAAATAAGATTTTTATTGGTCTTTCATTGATGTTTACCACTTAATCATGTAATGCTTAGGAAAAAAAAGTCAAAATTGCAAGTCTATATCAATATTCTGAGAAAAAAAAGTTGATGCGAGATGTAAGACTGTAAACCCAGTTACCTTTTTTACTTTTTATTCAGTGACAGATACAGGCTTCCATACAATGCAGTGAAAGAGAAGAAAATAGATACGTAGAAGAGAAAAGCAGTTTCTGGCAGTTTCTTGAATATTGCCAGGGATTCAGTCTTTCCAGATAGGGTTATTATTGAATCTAAGCAATAAAAAATACATTAAACCTTCTGAATGCATATTTATACATCAGTGGAACTGTGTGGCCAATTATAACAGATCATTTGCGTGTAGTGACGATAGCTTGTTATTTCTTCTCATTGGTTTTGGATGGTTCTGGTTGATTCTGTACAAGTTGTTATGGGTCCAAGTCTGAATGATACTGTTAGGGCTGTTTTTCTTTCTACAAATTGAAAAAGTTGTCTGAAGTGGTTTGGAGAGCGCAGGAAGACGGTTCTACTGTGATTGGAGTGGCTGTGTTTGTGTAAAGCGAGTAGTTTGGGAAAGAATAGGAACTGCTGGCAGGTGAGTTCAGGGGTACAAGAATTGTTTCCCTTGTGAAAAAAAAGGAGCACGAGTGATGGTAAGTTAAGGAAGTGTTTTTGTCAGGCAGAGAAAGAAGAGGGGCTGTTCGCGGCCAGCGCTACACCTAAAAGCGAGAGATTTCACGCTCGACTTGCGACCAGTGCCGTGTTACTAATCTGCGCAGCTTCAAAGCCCTTCAGACGGGCCAGACTCTCACCTCCCCGAGCCCGGACGGAAATTCCCTCTATCTTCCCTACACTCCGTCCCGTCACACTCCTCCATCCAGCTCTTCTCTGCCTTATTCTTTTTTTGAACACTTGAAAGTCTCTTCCCTTCTTTTTATTTTCCATAGAATGAAATAATCCTGTCATTTGTATTTGCGTTCATCTGCTAGTGCATGCTTGTTCCCTTTCTTTTTTTTTGTTTTTTGTCTCTTGAATAGATGAAACGAAACAGAAGTTACGCTTTGGTGCATGTTGGATTTTTCATGCGACCTCTGTGGGATGTTTTAAAGTTTTGGCTGCATGCACAGGCTGAAGTCATTTCTGCATTCATTTGTTATTATTATAATGATCGCTTGGTTTGCATCCATCAAGTTCCAAATTATTAATTTGTGATGTATTTAGTGGAATGGCATTGGATTGTACAAAAACAGATATTATTATAAAGGAATGTGGTCATACTGTCCACCCCTGATGATATATGTTGTGTAATCTCTTGCAGCTCATTATCTTTTGTCATGTTTGTCTGCTCTTTGTGTGGTCCGCGCTGTAAAATCAAATCAATAACAAAGAGACTCTTATTGATGGCAAATGCTTGAATCTTTTGTCTCGGGGTTCAGTGCTAATTATGCTTCATCAGTCGCTAAGGTCCTGAGCTTTCTGATTGGCTCAGAGGCTGACACGGTCCATACATGACATCATATTAAATTAAAACATAAATTATAATAAAAATTGTCATGTTTTCAGAAACAAGACCCCTGGGGAATGGGATGTAGGCTGCAGAGCTTGCAAAAATGGAAATATGGATGCCTGTGTGTGAAGTTCCTGTTTGTTCAGGATGTTAAATTGATGGCTTTTGTGGTTGAGGTTCATGCGGCCTCATGCAAGGTCAGCTAAATTAGATTAAAGAAAGGTGTTGGCCTTTTTAAACCTATAAAATTGGGTCACTTTTTTGCCTTTATTGCCTGTTTAGCATTTAGAGGTCTTCGCTTGAAATTTGTGAACATCATGTCTTGGTTTAAATTTAATCCTAAAAAAATTTCTAATTTTTTTTCTCTTAATTATCAAATAAAATGTGTCTTTTATCCATTGCTTATTAGCAAGCAAGGTCTAGCATGCATCTGTATAATTTGCACAAGCCATTTGCAGCCTATTGCATCGAAGCGCAAGGGTTCAAGAGGACATTGCGGTGACCCTTTTTGTTCTCTCAGTGTGAGTGATTGATCATGGGGAGGTTAGCCACGGTTACATGGGGTAACTGAATAGAGATGATGAATTTGGCAAACATGTCAGAGAAGATGCAGCGCTAGATAAAAACGAAAAGACGACAAACAGGGTAACTGATTGAATAAACAAACACATGGACTGGTAACCACGGGAGTAAATGAAAGCAGAGAGCCTTTGTGCTTTGCTTTGGGTGTTGTGACTGCTGTGGGTCAACAGAAAAGAGTACAACCAGAGGAAAATTGTGTTGTTCAGAGGCTGCTCTTTTATAGCTCATGAGACTTAATGTTGTTTCTCCTAGGAGAAATAGAAATAAACGTAAGATAATATTTGTTTAGAGGTATTCAGTTTATGTGAATAGCGTCTCATTGTGATCTTTATGAGAAATAATGGCATACCTAATGAATTTTGATGTCAGACTTTGGTATCTAAGCATATTCTCAGACATATTTGAGTCTTTTTTCTCAGGAGAAACTGTTAAGAAGCAGAAGATTATGCTGAAATCTAAATTTACTCTCCACTGAATCTTTGAGAAATAGTTTGTTTCAAAATCTTTATTCCTCTAAATTTTTATGAGAAATATTGGAATTCATATTGATATCTGATCACATTTTGAGACCGTCTCAAATTTTCTCTCTACTAAATCTTTATGAGACATGTTGGAGATCATATTGAGATCTCAATGATTGCAGATGTTAGTACCTGAGGATGTTTTGGGACATTGTTTCAGTCTCTTTCTGAGGAGAAACATCGTAGAAGCAGGAGACCAAAGCAGAGTTTCCAATTAGCCCCCCAAGGAATCTTTGAGAAATATTGGAGTTCATATTGAGATCTCATTGAGTGCAAATGTTAAGATTTGAGACCATTTTAGAGTAATTTTTTCAGGAGAAACATCTGAGAAGCAGGAGATTACACCAAAGTCTTAAATTTGTTCTCCACTGATTCTCATTGCGATGTTAAAGAAACCTCACGTCTTTTCTTTTCTACTAACCTGTGTGTATAGTTGTAGAGATGTATTTCTCAAGCCCGTTGTGTAACGCATTGATTTCAAGCCGTTATATCATGTGATTGTGAAATGCTTTTGTTAACTCAGCAGGATAAATAAAAGCTTATGCAGATGATAAGGGTTTCTGGCTCTGTATGTCCGCTGGCCTATTTTGGGAAGCTTTTAACTCGCATATGATGAGTCAAAGGGCAGAAACCTTATGTGGAAACTCTTATCATTTGCGTATTTTATTTTCCCTCCTCGTCTTAGATGAAGCAACACAGAATTGGCATGTGTTGAAAAATCATTCCCCGCTACAATCTTTCGCCCTCTGGACGTTTGTTTCCTGTGGGTCTCGCTAATGTTTGTTTTGGCTGGACAATATGTGTCATTGTGGAGTTCCACGGAGGACAAAAGCCAGCTTTGAGTCCACAGCCATTTGAGTCATGTAAAAGTGGTCCCACAGTCCGGGACGCTGGCAGAAAGACCGCATTGAGACCCCAACAGCTACTGCGTTGTTAGTGCCAACAATTATCACTACTGTAAATGGATCAAATTGGGATTTTTGGAAAGGCTTCATTTCACAGAGTGTTCCTCGTCCAAATTTTGGGGATAGTGAAGTAATGGTACCACAGAAGAGGCTGGAATTTGTTGTTAAATAATCGAGTATAACTGAACAAAATGCTGATTGTCGAATGTCAATATACTCTCACTGTATTTACAGCCTAAACACTGATTGAAAGTGTAATATGAACCACGAGAGGACCGTGTTTGTTGTGTGTTGTACTGGTAAAGTGATCTGATGAATGTGTGTTTGTCTCTTCCAGCTGGTCGTTCGGGGTCTTAATGTGGGAGATCTTCACGCTCGGCGGTTCCCCGTATCCTGGAATACCTGTCGAGGAGCTCTTTAAGCTACTAAAGGAGGGTCATCGCATGGACAAGCCTGCTAACTGCACCAACGAATTGTGAGTGTTGGTGTTTTCTCCAAGGTTTCATGTTGCATTGTTTGTAATAGGAAATTTTTTCTGATCAATAAAATTTCTCTCTGTTCATCTTTTGTCGTTTTAGTTGCATTTTAGGACTAGTCAAGCTAGTGTTCTGCAAACTATTTTTATGTATTGTATTTTTCCCAGTCAATGAGCCGACTGAAAACTGAACCCTGCCCAAAACACAATATAAAATGTGATGGATTTAATGGTTATAATGGGAATTGTATTGGTTCTAATGGAAAGTGTAATGGTGTCTACTGGTATGTGATGGATTCTATTGGTGGGACATTAAAGCCTATTGGAAAAATGCAGAAAACACACTACAAAAAGGAATTTTGTAATGGTTTTACTGGAAAAAGTTAATGGTTCATAATGATACTTTAATGGAAACCATTAGAATTTCTGTGATGGTTTCTACTGGGCTTCTATTGTTTTAGTTTTTTAGCACGGTTATTATGTGAAGCTAGCACCCCTTTTTTGTAGGGTGACCATACGTACCATTCCTGGCCAGGATTTCTTTATTGTCTAAAATATCTATGTCTTGGCATTGTTTGCCTGAGCAGACCGATCAGTATATGACATCAGTTCCTTATGTTTTAAAGGCACTCTGGAGGTACTTTGATTCAAAGCAATATAGAAATCCTGGCCAGGACGTGTCCTGGGAAAATGGCACATATGGTCACCCTACTTTTTTTATTAAGTTAAGCTCGTTAAGCTAATGTTCTACTAACTGTTTTTTTTTTGTCTTACGTTTAGACTAGCAATGCATCAATTAATAATCTAGTGTCCGACTGTTTTTAATCACATTAATGACTTGCATGTAGTGTACGTGTACTAGTTGAGGTAGTTTTCTACTGTTTTTAATCACATTTTTGACTTCTGTCCCTGCTGAAAAAAACAGCATATGCTGGCTAGGTAGGTTTTGAAGCTGGGATGCTGGTTTAAGCTGGACCTTTGTTGGTTTATGCTGGTCTTTTTGCTGGTTTATGCTGGTCACGTGCTGACAAAGGACCAGCATAAACCAGCATCCCAGCATTAAAACATACCATTTGCATATGCAGTTTTTTTCAGCAGGGGTGTAGTGCACCTGTACAAGTTAAGCTAATTTTAACACTAATAAAACAGCTACTAAAACACATGCCATTAAGAAAGAAAAATGGTAAAATACTGGTCATGTTGACTTGCGGCTAGTTTCTACCTTAAGTTTCTCAGAGAATCCAACAGATGTGGGCAGCAAAATCACTGTATTTAGCGCACATGTACTCGCCTGAGCATGTCTGATTACACCAATGGTTGATTTCCAAAACAGAGCTTAGAAATAAATAAATGATGTCACGTTGTCACTTCTCAGGTACATGATGATGAAGGACTGCTGGCATGCCATCTCCTCCCACAGGCCCACATTCAAACAGTTGGTGGAGGACTTGGACCGCATTCTCACTTTGGCAACCAACGAGGTGAGGCCTGCACACGTTTACACACATGCATAAACACACTCCAAACCATTCACGCTTTCCCTATAGGTCTGGGATCCATCAAAGCCATGCCAACGCTGGCTCTGGCTCGCAACATTTCGCAAGATCCGCGAGGGAAAGGAAGCGGTTTTTACGGTCAGCGTACAGGTCGCTTGATTTCATCCAGGCTTGGGCTTTCGAGAGTGGCCCTCGTGCTCAATTTTCAGATGGATTCCTGCTAGACGATTCTTTCCGTTCCCTAGCTGTCATCCATGATATCCGTGTAGCGGACTGAGGGATGGAAATCTGTCAGAACTTATCGAAGGGGGGGACTGAGCCGTGGAAGAGAGATGATGCCAAAAGCCCCGCACTCGCTCGCCGTTTTGAACTTTAGAAATGTAATAAAGTGCCTCTGCTTTCTTCCCCCCATCTTAAACTGCTCACAGATGTGAAGGTCTTTAGTAATGTGAGCTGCCTTGTGTTGAGCAGCGAGAGTTCAATCCAACACTCATTTTCGGCAACCTAAAACCCCCCTCTTCCTCTCGTCAAATAGTTCAATACCAGCCACAAAGAGAAAATGGCTCCAATGAACTAGGAAAAAACATCCTTTTTGGTCTTTTATATTCATGTGCATTGGATGTTTAGATATGCATTTTAGAAATATATAAGTGTTCAGGTGTGGTCCATTTTGTCGCTGAAATTCGATAATTCAATATTGGTTAGACTTGACATTCTGAAGGCGATTGTTCAGACGGGGAATCTGGCGTGGTGGTTTCCAGCATGGTTATACTCGGACTGAGCGCACTTCGGTTTTAAGGAAGAAGCTGGTAGATCAGTGTTATTGCTGCTGAGCCACAGTGGAAATTATTATTTTAGTTATGAATAATTATTTGATTATATACACTTCCATTCAAACATTTGGGTTCAGTATTTTTAGTTTTTGAAGGAAAGACTGTATTACTTTTATTCAGCAAGGCACATTAAATTGATCAAAAGTGACAGTAAAGCCATTTAAATGTCACAAAAGATTTCTGTTTCAAATGAGTGCTTTTTTTTTTAACTCTATTTATCACAGACTCCTGAAAACTAACTGAAAGTAAATGTAAAAATAAAGAAGGAAAATATAAAGAGAAGTTCAACTTATTCCAAAGCAACAGCAGACAGTATTGTTAAGAATAATTATTATAATCAAATAAATAATGATTTGATTATTTACAGTACCATTGTTTTAAACAATTAAAGTAATAAAGTTTTTTCCAGCATTAAATGGATTAAAAGTGACAATAAAGCCATTTGAACTTTCTCAGTAACTAAAAGTGAAGCCATAAATATAGTAATATATTGTATATGAAGAGTTTATTTGCAAAAACAGATAAAAATCATGTTTTTATTGTCTTTTATTGTGTTAGCTGTTTTTTTTTATCTAGTCCAAAAAAAAAACAACAACAACTGCGGTTTGATTGAGTTTAATGATTTTTGAGAATTGTTAAAAAAATTTTAAAAAACATTATCTGTTTTTGCAAATGAACTCTTCATTTATATATATATATATATATATATTACTTGAAATGCAATAAAAAATGCCTGAAATAAAATAAAATATTAATTTCCTAAAACATCTA
>JAUMHE010000062.1:19866205-19880121 GCA_032359235.1 Enteromius mattozi | reverse complement strand
CACAGTGATGAGGTGCACCTGAGCGCAATCAAATGCACGCCAATTTCATTGGCCTTTTGTATAAAGCTCAAAGGCAGATGGTCTCTCTGGCGAGTTCCCATATGTAACGTCTCCGTTCCCTCCTTCAGGGAATGTTGGTTACGTTCGTAACCTAGACGTTTTCAGTGTCACATGATTCTAGTTACTATAAAGTCAGAATTGTGAGAGATAGTCAGAATTGCGAGATTTAAAAAATTCTGACTTTATAACTCGCAATTGTGAGTTTATATCTCGCAATTCTGACTTTATATATCACAATTCTGACTTTAAATCTCGCAATTCTGACTTTAAATCTCGCAATCCTGACTTTAAATCTCGCAATTCTGACTTTATATCTCACAATTCTGACTTTATAAATATATATATATATATCTCACAATTCTGACTTTAAATATCACAATTCTGACTTTATATATCACAATTCTGACTTTAAATCTCGCAATTCTGACTTTATATCTCACAATTCTGACTTTATAACTTGTAATTCTGACTTTATAACTCACAATTGTGAGTTTATATCTTACAATTCTGACTCATTTCAAAAGTTGCAATAACCTTTGGGGCAGTCGTGGCCTAATGGATAGGGTTCGAGTCCCAGGTCCGGCAGGGATTGTGGGTGGGGGGAGTGAATACCAGCGCTCTCTCCACCTTCAATACCACGACTGAGGTGAGACCCTTGAGCAAGGCACCGTTCCCCCAACTGCTCCCCGGGCGCCACAACAATGGCTGCACAATGCTCCGGGTGTGTGTCCACGGTGTGTGTGCACTTGGATGGGTTAAACGCAGAACACAAATTCCTAGTATGGGAAACCATACCTGGCCACGTCCTTTCCTTTCCTTCCATATTAAATTAATTAAAAGTGACAGTAACGACATTTAAGATGTTACGGAAGTAAAAAATGCTGTTCTTTTGAGCTTTCTATTCATCAAAGAATCCTGGAAAAAGGAAAAATAGTTTCGACAAAAAAAATTAAGCATGAAACTGTTTTCAAACTTCATAATAAAAGAAATGTTTCTTAAGCAGCAAATCAGCATATTATAATAACTTCGGAAGGATCATGTGACACTGAAGACTGGAGTAATGGTGCTGAAAATTTAGCTTTGCATCACATGAATAAATTACATTTTAAAATACATTCAAATAGAAAACGATTTAAATTGTAATATTTTTTTTTTACTGTTTTTACTGTATTTTTTTGTGAATTTGTTATTAGTACCAAGGAATTTAAGAAGAAATTTTAAAAATTGAGCAGAATCTGAGGCAGCTGTGCGGTATGTTGCTGCAAAGAATCATGGGATGCGTCCACATAGCCAAGATGACAAACAAAAAAAGTTGGAAGCTGAATGTTTAAGTGTCTGGTTTGTTTATTTCCATACATCAACCTGGAAAAAGCATCAGGAAAACTCACACAACTGTGTGTTTACATCAGAGAATGCAGAAGTGCAGCGACGAGCCACAAATTGCTTAAATGTACTGAAAACAACCAAATGGTGCTCATAAATACACAAGCAGTCTGCATTGGGAGTTTGGTGAGATCCCTTCAATGGTTTTGCTGAGTGCATAAAAACGTATAAATATTTACTGTAAATCAGAGGATGGAAGGAAATGACTATTGGACTTGCTTCATGCTTGCTTGGTCCATGTCATGGACTTTTTGTATATTTTCTTTTGCTGAATAAGCAAGACAATAATGTGCTCTCAGAAAGACTCACTAAATCTGTCGAAGACACATCACACCTTGCTTTCTGACAGTTCAGTTTCGCCAGTTCAAACCACATATGCTTACAGCACTGCATGAAATATAATCTTCATAACTAATGATGGTTATTTTGCCATTCAAAAATCGAAAGTTTTAGATTTATATTTTAAAAAATGTTTCTTTTGTGCTCACCAAGACTGCATTTATTTGATTAAAAATACAGTAAAAAACAGTAATATTGTAAAATCTTATTAAACTTTAATAAAACTGTTTACATTTTAATTTATTCCTGTGATGCAAAGCTACATTCTCAGAATCATTACTTCAGTCTTCAGTGTCACATGAACTTCAGAAATCATTCTAATATGCTGATTTATTATTAGAATTATCAATGCTGGCAAAGTTGTGATGGCAAATATTTTTGGTATTTATGGTAGTGCATCACAGGAATAAATTAAATTTTAATGTATATTAAAATAGAAAATTATTATTTTACATCAAAATAGTTCACAATATTACACATTTTTTACTAAAATATGATTAATTTTCCTGTATTTTTGGTGAACATAAGAAACATCTTTAAAAAAATATTAAAAATCTGTTTCCTAGTTTTGACTGGTAGTATGTATCTCTCTCGCTCTCTCTCTCTCTCTCTCTATATGTGTGTGTGTGTGCATGTGTTTTCTTTTTCCAATTTATTATTTATTTATTATTATTTGTTTTTTGCTGAATTAAAGTATTCGTTTCTTTTAAAAAATTTAATACTATACTGTTACTACATATAGTACCTTTAAAATTATTATTATTATTATTATTATTATTATCATTGATCATTATTATTATTTTACTGTATTGTTTTTGTAACTCAGAATATTAAATTGCTTCTTGTATGTTGGAACTGGTTTAAAGCTGTCAGGAAGGTGATGCTTCAGTATTTATGTTGTCTTTAGGCTAAACTCCAAATTGAACCCTAAATTGAAGATGACCTTTCACCTGTGCTTCACACTTTCCTAAAGGCATACAAAGATTTGCTATCTGCTTAAAAAACAAGAATTAAGCATATAAAACTTAAGGGCAGAGCAGAAAAAAGGTTAAATTGAGAGTGATGGTGGAAAATGTCATGAAACACAAATAATGACAGTTTTTTTGGCTTTAAAAAATCTTGACATTATAAATGGACCTGAGGGGAAATCAAACTGCTACAGTACATTGTGAGCTCTTTAAGATAACTAATACATGTATTTCTGTGTACTGCAATCGGTTGAATGTAATTTGCTTTTCAAGAGCGATTGACCGTTGAGCAACTCATATTATTGCAGTATATTACAAATAACGTTTACCATCGAACTCTCTAATGAAATAACAGAACCTCTTGGACAATGTGTCCAAATCTGCCGTGAAGTGATAAATCCAGAAAAGTTTGTTAACATCTGCTGTCAGGACTGTGATTAACCGATGCAGAGACGCCATTCTGCCTGTCAGAGCACAGTAAGGAGAGCAATGCATCAGACTCACGACACGGCCGCACAATTATGTGTGAGGGACCACATCCAAGCCTTGTGAGGAACGTCTTTGAGCGGTTAAGACCATGTCAAAATATATTCTGTCATATTTCCTCGCAGCACTCAGAACAAAATGCCCCCACAGGGTCGGTCTGCTGGCTCCGAGACATTTTGGCAGTTTAGCACTGGTGATGTGCATCCTCACATTTCAAGATGAATTTCTGCTGTCAAAGTATGTTCTGGCGAGCTGTCATCAGTTCAAATGAGGGCAAAACTTTGTCATTTCTAACCAGTAATTCGACCGGACAGCCAATTCAGCTGCTTTCGTCAAACATTTCTAAAAGTTTTTAAATGTGCCATGAATGTTTGGAATTCAGGCCTGTCTAAATGCGAGCATAAAGAGCAATGGTTTTTGCTGCATAGGGCAAAGATTAATAAAAACATGCTTATAATCTTAATTTAGACTATAATTTAAAATATTGAAAGTCAAATGGATTAAAAAATATATTATTATTATTATTTATATATTTGGGCTAGATGAACATCATAATTCATAATGTATTATTCATAATCCATAGCACTAACAGTGGGAAGCAGGTTACAGACTGAAGTTTAGTGCTTAGTGTTATGCAAATATTGTCTAATATGAATTTATTAAAAAAAATATTTCCATTTATTTCAAAAATTGTCAATGTATGCATCCTATTAAAAAAAAACAAAAAACGAATGAAAATCAATATTATTATTATTATTATCATTATTATGACTCAAAATGCAATAATATATAATTGATATAAAATATAATCATTATATAATATGATCAGTAAATGTTGTATATTATATCTCTATAATGCTATGTTATTTTCAAAAATTGTTGTTGTTGTAGATGGTTTTTTTTTGTTATTATTTAGTGACACCTTAAAATAACAAAGTGTATCAATGGAATGCATCCATAATTTCATTCCAAACTAAAGAAATCTTGCTGACCCCATAAATATATACAGTATATAATAGAATGCTATAGAACTAACACTATAATAATAACAATAATAATATTAATAATAATAGCTATTTCAGTAATAGCTATACTCTGCAAGGACAGTCTGGTGCTTCTGACTCACAACCTTTTAGTAAGTTATGTTAATAGTTAAAATAAAAAATACTTTTTTTTTCAACTCAAGACTGTAAAGGATAAAACCAAGAAATGGCAATTCTCTGTGTGTGTGTGCGTGTGTGTTTTGTTTTGTTTTGTTTTTTGGTTGTTTAAGCACAGTAGAGGTAAAAAAAAATATTGTATTTCCTTGGATATTGCTGCATTTTCCATTGTTTAATCAGTGGGGAAAAAGTTTTGAGCTGTAGACAGTCTTTTATTTACTGACATAATATGAAACAATAATATGGCCTGTAATAAAAAGCTTTGAGCTTGGTTATTTTGTCTTTAACTATGAATCCCAGCACACCTGGGCATGCTTCAGCAGGGCTTACAGGTCTGTCAATCTCCTGAACTCCCGGGGTCACACTTAACCCCACCCTACACTTTCAACTCACTCGGGGCAACCAAACACTGACGTCTCTATCCTGTAAACAACAGACCAGGTGTGCCAAACAGAAAGAGGAAAAACACAGCAAAGGGAAAAGCCGAATATACCTCTGTGAATAATTCTGCTGCATAAGGAAGTTGTCAGTGTATTTGTGTGAGTACTGAAAAGTCTTGTTAAAAAAAAAGAGAGCAGAGCGGTTCCTTCCTGATTCAGTGCATGAAAGTGTTTTACTTTCTTTACCATACAGTAAAAAGAAGGGTACAAAAAGTCTTACAAGGGTGGTATATTTTCATAAGAAACTAATATGTGAACTTTTGTACTTTTGTATGCACTTTTGACTATATGTATGTACTATATGCACTATATGAAGGTAAAAAAGGTACAAAGTTGTGCCTATTTCAAAGTTTGAAAGCTTTTGTACCTTTTTTCCCCTCTGATGGTGTACAGTAGATATATAATTCAGATTCTGTTTGAATTGTTTGAATACACTGAAATAACTTGAGCAGTTTTCTATAAATAAATCCAAGTTATGTATTTGAGTAACTGAGCAAGATGGAGGCTTGGTAAGATTTCTTATTTTTAATTCATTTATAAAGTCTCCGATGCTTACTAAGGCTGATACTGTAAAACAGTAAATTTGTGAAATATTACAAAGGAAAATAACTGGTTTTATTTTAAAATGTAATTTATCCCTGTGATGCAAAGCTGAATTTTCAGCATCATTACTCCAGTCTTCAGTTTCACGTGATCCTTCCGAAAATCATTCTAATACGCTGATTTGCTGCTCAGGAAACATTTCTGATTATTATCAATGTTGAAAACAAGATATTTTTCAGTCTTTTTTAAATCAAAAAGTTCAAAAAGTAACAGCAATTATTTGAAATAGAAGTCTTTCAGAACATTAAAAATGTGTTTACTGTCAGTTTTAATTAATAAATCTATGCTGAACAAAATAAAATAGTAATGAAAAACCTCTTACTTACTTAAATATTTAATTGTGAACAGAAGTCTATTACCGTACTTGTGCTTATTTATAAATGGTATAGCAGTCTCCATAATAGCTCATTTGTAAGTTTATTCCATATGACAGCAAGCCTTGCATGCAAATAGCACAGACGGTTTTTCCATGTTTACATCTCAACCACACAATCTGAAGCATGCATATAAAATAGACAGCCTCCATTAAATTTCGAGTTAGGAAGATTAGATAAAGCAGGCTTTCTCTCACTTCAAATCTCTCTCATTCAAATGCATGATCAGCATGTCTTCTGACAGCTTGGAAAAATGCTCCATAGTTTCTTAACAGAAGTGTGCTCACATGGATCAGGTGACTGAGATGGTTCACATTCCTCCATCTTCACCAGCCTCTAGGGGTTTATGATGGAACTACAGGGGATCTTGTGTGATGAGTTCAATTAAATAAGAAAAATAATGTAAATATAATTCTTACCCAAAGTCCCACTGAAATCTAGAAGTCTTTAAGTAATGTTGACATATCTAATTGATCTGTACTGCGCTCATAAAGTGAAGTGTTTGGTCAAAACTGGTCTGGAACGACCTTATTTTATAAAACTGATGTCAGCTTACTCAATCAATCAGTAATTCATTATGTTGATTACACAATCCATAACTCTTAATGATATCTTGGGGACCTATTCATGCAGGCTTTCGTTTACAATATTTTTTAATTTTGCATTATTATTTCGGTAACATAAATCATTCTGCCCTAATCTCACTTTATTAATCGAGTCAGTGTTACTGTGGGATGTTTTAACAAATCTGTTTACATTTTTTGGAGGAATAAAGGGAGTGTTTTAAACACACGCACACACACACACTTTACCTATTACATTAAATAACACTAAAAAGCACACAGATTGTACAATACACTGTACATGTCCACAAAGTTGGCTAATAAGTATTGTTTCTATTTCCACTGAGACAAACGTATTTTAGTAAACTGCTTCACTTCTATCCAAATTAACCAGTCAGTTCGTTCTTGAACTAATATAAAAAAAGTTATTAATGTACTAAATATTATTTCAAGAAGTGTCTTTTTTGTAGTCAAATAAATATTTAAATAATGATGTAATGAAGGTCACTGGTAACCAAATAATTTGTTTTGATCGCACAACAATTTGCAAAATTTAACACAGTATAAACTTCTCATTTACTGAATTGTTGTTAAAAATCACATTTATTATTAAAATCACATCTCATATTTAAGATACATATTTGTTATATAAAATATAAGATGATGTACAGGTCTGGGTATGGGGCCAATGGGTTAAATATGTTAAAGTATTTGAATCTTATTTTTTCATAACTAATTATTATTATAAGTTAATTAAGTTAACCTGTTTAACAGACAGCCCTAATTATTTGGGATAATTTCAGTGTAGTTTAATATATACTTTATGTACACACATACAGCTGTTTTATTTTTGATAAACCTCTGCTTCATGCTGTGGCTAGCAATGCCCTTCAGCCATGATTTATTCATAACACAGCACACATTGAGTACCTTATTGGTACAAAAGTTTGCCTGGGAGCTTCATGTCTACTGGATGTCAACATCTCCATTTTAAGGGAGTCAAAACACGTTTCAATTCATTTGCACAGGATTTGCACAAAGCGGGAGACGTGCCCTGAAACCAACGCTCTGCTTTCAACAAATGCCCTTGTTCTGTGTTTCTGGCTGCTGTCCTGTTTTAATTATCCACGCAGGGGTCTGCGGCGAGGAACCCATCCGTTCTGTGTCCCGCCACCCCATTACTCTTGATTGGCTCTCAGTTGCCGTGGAAATGAAACATAACCTATTGTGACAGGTCCCAGAGCTTGCTGAAGTCGCCTAGGCAACGGTGCCATGTGTATAATAGGCCGTGCTGCCAGCGAAGGCTCGGTTCGGGACAGGAAGCGGCTGACAGCTGTTTAGGTGTGTTTACAGTCCTCGCTTTACACTGTAAGTCATCAGGCACAGAGGGGCTCTATTAAGCAGCTCCTCTCACTCATTGTATTCAGGACCTAAAGTGTTTTTCCATTCACAGCACGGGTATAAATAGACATCTCTGCGTAGGTTTTTAATTAGTGGCTCTTACTAAGACCAGCGTCGCTTTTAGGATTTCTCATGCTTAGAGTTAGGGATGTCCCTAAACTTCTTAAAGTTTCAACCAATACTGGACATACATTTCTAATTCCATAAATCAAGTGGCCAACCAGTTAATCTTTCATAATAATGCCAAGAACATATGCTGAGGTCATTTCTGATTTCATGTCTCTTAATTGACACGTTTTCTTTCTCTCTGGTTAGAATTGATTGGTATGAACTGGTTTGTTTGTACCAAAATAAATCATATTTAATTCAATTATTTATAATATTAGATTTATCAATGTAATTATTTTAATATTAATGAAAACAAATTATTGTAATTAAATTGTTTATTTATATAGATTTAATGTGTCTGGTTACTGTTCGTTAATTACATACTATCTGTTATTTATTTATTTTAAGTATTAGAATTATGAATGTGATTATCTTAATATTAATTTTAAGAATTAATACATGATTAATAATCAATCCTAATATATATATTTTTGTGGTCAGGTATTATAATTCTAATTATACACACACACACACACACACACACACACACACATATATATATATATATATATATAGACAGATAGATATAGATCTATAGCTTTAATGTATCTAGTTACTGTCTGTTAATGACATATTAAATACTACAAAACCACAAATTAACTTAGTTTTAATTAACGTGACTAGTTTCACAAAGCCGTTGTTTGCTGCAGAGGATTTGAAATATTGTATGAGTCATATGGGTGCATTTTAATGTACTTTTGTGGTGCTTTTTGTGTTTTGCCTTATTGGATCTTGACAGATTTGATTACTGTGATCTGTCATGAAAAAGATCTTCATAAAGACTCTTCAGTGTGTTTGTGTGTGTTTTCATTTTTTTCTCCAACACAACAACAAAGGAACTTGAGCAAATAATGCCAGTAGTACTTACTTTTTTAAATGAATCACATAGCTCATAATGTATCCAGGGGGTGCTAAAGAGCAAATCTGCCTTTGGTAAGAGTCCATATGTTTTTCCAAATGCATTTGTTTGCCATCAGTGTGTCATTTACAAAAGCTTTACTCTTGTCCTGTGGGAGCAGAATGTATAACAAACACTGGATAAATGAATGAAATGTCTCATATCCTCATGTGAAGTTTAACAGTAAAATTACTGTTTTAAGCAATTTTTTTTTTAAATGCAGCTATAGTTAGATACTTTAGTGTGACTTAAATGTTCTTATACATTTTTTGAGCTGCTGAGAATATCTGAAGCGCAGAGTGGAGTTCTGTCTGTGTCTCTGAGGAGCAGACGGCAGAGGAGAGCTGGGACCTTACGATAAGCCGGGCCGTATGACTTACGATCTTTCTTCTGCAAACATGAACCCTGCTCGGCTCTGAACAACAATGCAGTGCCTCCAGAGGCCTGTGTTGAGTTTACTCAGTGGCGTAATGTTTGAGCTCCCTGGGGCCCCGCAGCTGGCTAATGCCTGCCTTATCACAGACCCTCTCACCAGGGCCAAAACAGGGCTGTGAGAGCCTATAGGAGCTGTGTACACAACAACTGCAAACATACCTCAACAAAACCACAGAACACATGAGGAGGGGCTTATCAGACATTCATCAGAGATTCTGTTTTTCTAGACGTCACAAAAAAAAGGCATGCCTAAAATACACTCACAAAATTTTTGGCCAGTAGCATTTGAATTGCATTTAAAATTATTTTTCTGTTTTCTGTTTTCTTTTTTTTAATTACATATATATATATATAAAACTTTGCTACCTGTACTGACTTGTTATAGCAGTTGCATATCATTACTCTTTTGCTGATTTTGATTTCTTCCATTGTCCTCATTTGTAAGTCGCTTTGGATAAAAGTGTCTGCTAAATATCTAAATGTAAAATTTTCATTTATCTGGACTTCACAGTTTTAGCATGAACTTATAAATTATTGAGATGCATACTTGTCAGTCATGCACAAATGAAACATATCGGATTTCTGCAATAGCACTAAAAAACTGAATTTGTTGTTTATTAAATACACAATAAACAGGTTTGTATTTTTACTATTTTTATAACAATAACAATTTTATGTGTTTTTTTTTTTTTAAAATAACTGTTTCTTATCAGTTGATTATTATGGTTGTTTGTTACATGTAATGTTGTTTAATTAATGTTTATTGCATATTTCAGTTTAATGAGTGTCACCATGATGGTGTTTAGTGTTTGTGTGAATGACATTGAGCACCTTCTTTATATGTTCATATTTAAAAGCTGCTTGTGATGAGCTTTGGTTCATCATGTGATTACTTTAATAGGTTGGTATATTAACATTATATCAGTAAATGAAATTACGGTATTTAACTGTAAAGCCTAAAATGTTGTTACTGTATTTTGTACCGTCGAATTCCGGCAACCAAAGCTGCTGGGGTTTTTTTACCGTAAATTGTACAGAATTCTTTTTTTACAGTCTGGCTATACAGTAATTATCAGTTGTATTGTCTGAAATTAGATAAACCTAATTCCAAATGTTTTAAAATTACTTTTAAGTAATTTAGTAGGACCAGGTCTCAAAGCAACTTTATTCAAGTGTGTAAATTTGTGTGTTTTTAGTCACTAAATATCAGTGTCAAAGTTATTTATGGCTTCTGTTTCTTATACAAACATCTTTTCTGGGAGAATATAGGTTTGGCAAGTGTAAAATGTGCAACAAATTAAAAAATAAATGTTTAATAGTTTATATTAAAACCTGATGCATTTGTAAGTGAATCATTCTTGTTTTAAAAGGTTATGGAAAATAATTTCAAGCAATAATTAAAATAATTTCATGCATCTCTGGAAAGTGAATCATTGACCTCATTGGAAATACGCAAATTTCTGCAAAACTGAAAAAATGTACCTATACATACGAATCACTGCAGTTTCCAGTTGAAATGAACACTACTACACTAGGAATACAACTAAAGGCACTTATTTCCAATGAGCCTGGGTCGCAATAATGCCATGCTCTACTTTTGAGCTAGAAATAGCTAAGAAGGGAATTTTACATATATCCGTGTCTCAGTCTAATAGATGGCCATGCAGTGTTTTGGTTCTTGGACTGGTAGACTGTCTGAAATACAGCTTTTATTGTTGTCACATGTTCCCAGAGGTCTAGTATCATAAACATACTGAATCAAAGAAGCGTTTTGGTTGGTAATGTTGGAGAGAAGGAATGGAAAGTGTATGGGGATGAGAACGTGACTCATCATACCAGTCTGCACAGAGTCAGAAGATGAAGAGAAAAGCTGGAGGGTTCACTGCGTTTTCCAGCACCGCTTGCTTTAGTCCTGCTCTTTGGGCAGCTTTCTCATTGGCAGACGCTGTTCTCCGCTGGCAGCATCGTGGTGACTTTCCATCTGTCCTTTTTCACTTCTCTTCCTGGCATCGGTCCCTTAGTGTTCTCCTACCGTGCCACCTATTCAAAGAAAACGACTCATGAATGAAGGTAAGGACGGGGCTGTTAGAAGATGGTGTACCTTTTCTCAAAGTCAGTCGTCCATCCAGCCTGATCATTGTTCTGTGGCTTCAGGTCCACAATAAATGCTGAAAAGTTTCCGGATAGTTACTGGCTTGAACTTTAACATATTAAAGGGACTAAGTTCTACACTTTTAGCATTATTACTTCCTGCAGTTAACTTATAAAGTTAATCAGTGTTTTTTTTTTTCTTTGCTCTAATTCAATATTTGCATCCTTTCCTCTAAATCCTAAAGGTATAGCGACTATGAAGTAGCTTATTATATTGTAATAATAATAATAATAAAATAGTAATAATAATGTTATAATATATATATATATATATATATATATATATATATATAATTTATTAATACCCAAAAATTACATTTATATTTCTAAAATAAAAAAAAAAAACACAAATCAAATAGTCAGGTCAAATAATTGAATAATAATAATAATGTTTTAATTTAATGTATTATTAATTAAATGTAATAACTTTTAATAGACAATTAAAAGTAAAAACACCCATATGTAGCTTAAAAATTTGTGTGTGTGTATATATACATATATATAAATTCTAAACAACAGTAGTTAAATATTATTTAAATATCTATTTGATTTATTTAACAGAAGGGTAGCGGAATAGTATCAGGTCAAATAATTTAATAGTAATAATGTATTTAATTTAATGTATTATTAATTAAATTTATTAATTAAATAATGAAATATGAAAATATTTTTAAACGTAATATATATATGTATATATATATATATATATATGTATATATATAATAAAAATGTTATTTATATATTTGTGTGCATGTTGTTTAATTAAAAAAAATTATATATTTAAAATCTATGTTCGTAGCTGTTTTAACGATCACAGATAGAGTATGTTGAGGTTAGCTGCATCATTAGCTCCTTAACACTGGCTCTGACCATTAGAAAACAGCTCAGTGTTCCAAAAGCGGCCCACAACCACTACCACATCCCAAAAGCAGAGTCCTTTGAGTTTTCTTGGGCATGCAAAACCCTGAACAGAAGCGGATGTGGATAAGAGCCCTGCAAAAGAAACTGTTTTCCATTAAGCCACCCCCCCACCACCAAAAGAGAAAGACGGCCCCTCTTTGCTCTCCTTAAGAAATGAGGAGGAATGTTAAGCATAGCTTTGAGAAGATTAGGCAGCTTTGCGACGCAGCGCAAGGATTTCTGTGCACATGCCAAAGGGTCTCGGAAGATAAAAGCCGCTTGGATCTCTCTGCTTATCAGCCAGGGTTAAGTCACAATACCTCTGCTCTCCTGTGAAAACTCTTGTTAACTTCATGTGATGCCAGAGTTTGAAAATAAAACACATGACCGAGAAGAAACAGCGAAGGTGTGCGAATGAAAACCACACTGAAACAAACATCCTTGCATACTTACCAATATTTTCAATATACAACAGAATACAACAAAGTTTAATACTGTTTAGCCTCGGCTCTAGTATAGAGCCGTATAAAGCACTAGCAATTATTTCTATTTCACAAATGATGCATGATGTAAAGCTCTGTCTCTGGACAGATCGCTGTGGTTTGAAGGACTGTATGTGTGTAAATAGTCTTAAAATGCTCTTGGCAGGCATCAGATACCATAAATGGCTTCCAGATGGCGATTGTGAAGAATTTAAACAAATTTAACAAGTACAAAAAAAAAAAAAAAAAAAAAATATATACAAGTAGCTAAACAACAGTCGGTCATCTCATTGATCAGGATATCATGCTTGAAACAAAACAGCAGATCTATAATCTCTGCCTGAGTATTCGCAGTATGCTATTCAGTATTAGAACTAATCTCACGGGAATGTGGAAGTAAAAAAGCGATTTATCAAAATGAGTTTGTCATTGACCAGGTTTTGTTCATCCTCTTTTGATAGTCTTTCCAGAGGCATGTTGCCCATATGGAAATGTACATAGTATATATGAGATATATGGCTTGATATTGCTATTTATGTTATCAAAAAGGCTATATATTTTGATACATGCGTTCATCCTTTTGATATATAAAAAACATTTATGACATTCATAAAATAGCCACAGTAACACTATACTGTAGGTATGTTAATACTATGTATTATTTGTTATATGAAATTACATATAGCAACCTTATGTCAATGTCAATCTTTTACATTTTTAACATATATATCAGTCTTTTATATGGGTGTAATGCACTGCAAAGTAATAAAAACTGTCATTTAATTATTTTCCCCCTTTATATAGTTTTATATATACAATTCTGTATAAAACAACAGTGAATTTAACATGAAAACATAACGTTTTTGATGTGAACTTGCTTAAATAGTTTTGTCACAATGGCAGAGGCTGAAGCACGAAGACGAACTCAAAGTGACTGAAATAACAATCCCTTTTAATAAACTCAAAATCTCCAGACAACTTGGCAGACAAGGCAGGTGTAACGATCAGCTGGATGTGCCAGCCCAGCACTGGATGGCACTCCAGCTCTCCATGAACTGTGTGTGTGTTTGTGTCTGTTTTCAGTCATGGACTCCTTTCAATGAAC
>JAUMHE010000062.1:19841234-19855098 GCA_032359235.1 Enteromius mattozi | reverse complement strand
AAAAAAAAAAAATCATTTAAAAAAAAAATAAAAATAAAAAGAATAAAAAAAAAAAATATATATATATATATATATATATATATATATTTAAATATATATATTTAAAATAATTAAAAAATCCAAAGTAATAAAGTAAAAAGTAATAAATTAAACACACACACACAAATACTGTATGCACAAAACTAACTGTGGTTGTTTATAGTTGTTTACTTGCATGTCATATTGTCATTAACTCATAACTGTCAGAGAACAGTGCATTTGCAACATGCTGTTTCATTCAAGAGTGTATAGGTTTGATTCATGCAGCACAGCAGATAACAGATGTTTAACAGTTTGATCTTAATTATTGCTAGAGACATTTTAGTAGTTGCTGGATACTGGTAGGAACATGTCCTCAGCATCTCTATTAAATTCTACACCCTTACAAAGTAGAGACACCTGCTTCCAACACCCTCCAGAAATAACAGCAGGCCGGGGCAGTGAAGGAATGAGCAAGCTAAGGATATGTGCTCCTTGAAGCCTCCCCAAACGCTCCTTCTAGACCTGCAGATGACCCACAAACACAGCAAAACAAACACAGAGTGAGATGAAGGGTGGAGAACTGGATAATAGGATGGTGGAAGGGATAGAGAAGTGATTTTCCGAACAGTAAAACTCCTTGGGGAAGAGAAAACATACTCAGGCAGGTCTAGGCACAGAATAATAATTTCTCAGCAAATAGAGCTCTTTGTAGCGGAGCAGCTTCTTTAACTTTGCTTCAGTCTGTTTCTCTGTACTCTTTTTGACTAGTTTGACAGCTAATGTTTCCTAGAGTTCAATGAGAGGCTTGACGCAGGAATATGCGGTTTTTGCTTCGCCCACACATAAAGTACGTTCTTTCAAGGGTCAAACCCTTCAATGTCAAGTTTTTATTTCTTCCTTCAAACTTAGAACTAAATGTATACTTGCACTAAAGGAATATAAATTTTAAAAAAAGTTTTGAAAGTTTGATTTTGTTTATATTTTTTGAAAAAAGACTACTAAGGATGCATTAATGAAACGTGACAGGACAACATTTATAATGTAGCACAATGTTTATATTTCAAATAAAAAATTATATTCATCAAAGAGTCCTAGTTTCCACACAATTATAAAAAGCTGATAATAATAATAAAAATGTTTCTCAAAAGTAGCATATTAGAATGATTTATAAAGGGTCATGTGACACTGAAGACTGGAGTAACGATGCTGAAAATTCAGTTTTTCATCGCAGGAATAAATTATATTTTAACATATATTCAAATAGAAAACTGTTATTTTAAATTGTAGTAATATTTTAGAATTTTACTGTATTTTTATCAAATACATGCAGCCTTGTAAATTATTGTGTACAGTGTATTTAGGCTCTCAAGCACCATAAAAGTATACAGTGTATAAAGTATATTGTAAGTCTATAACATACAAATTCTAAATCTAATCTAAAAATCTACTTATTTAATTATTTAAAATATTTTTTTAAAAGCTACATTCCCCAACACCGTCCGTTATGGTCTTGCAAGTTGCTTGAGTTTTTTATGCTTTTGTCATGTTCGTGACCGCATGTAAACACCACAAAGTTGTGTTTATACTTCATTAACCATGACTTTCAGAGCTGAGGTGTGTCATTTAACAAATTGGAAGCAAATCGCTATTAATGATATCTGTACAGTTCAGTTTATATTCATGCTGATGAAGATAAAGCTTTGCAAATACTCATTTAGCCAGTTTATGAAAAGACAGATTTGCATGACCAAAATACGCCATCACAGGAATGATAAAATGGATAAAGCTTCAGTTACACACCTAATGTTAAAAGCTTTCCGTCTTTGTTGAAGGAATATGACACTGCTAGTGCTCATTTTATATCATCATCATGATTTGCAAATTCATAAGTGATGAACTCTGTGAAATCAGCAAAACAAACCCAATGAAGTCAGTTGTGATGAGTTGTGGTTGATACCGTCATGCGATCCCGTAACTCTTTGTCCAAACCTAATGTTACCATCAGTGCTATAAATGTACAGATTCAACAGCCATGTGTTCTGTATCTGCTGGAGTGCTGGAAACTATTAGACTCTTATTGTCAGAATATTTACTCTATATTTGATATATGGGTTGCTCTCAGGAACCAAAATAAATGTTCACACTGAAGCGAGTGGGTAGATATCCAGCATGACATTTTATTCCATCACTGTCCACATTATAAAGGACACAGTCCAAGGGCACACAGTGTACTGTACATCTGCAAATATACACAACACCAGCTGGCCTATGAGGACCAGACAACGCTTTATAGACATCCATCTCTCTTGATTCAAGAGTGGAGAGCACAAGCCAGGGCGAATATGACCTCAAAGCACATGTGACAAATGTCTCTTTTAATCTCTGGTTTAATGTTATCAGCTCGTGAACTGCTGTAAAACGATTCAGAGCTGTACGCTGTAAAATAATGTGGCTCATATAATGTTAATGAGAGGGTTTCGTGACAATTTATTCTGCTCATGTTGACTCTGATCATGTTGTTGGCTGTGAAGTTTGTCTCACATTTTGTTTTCAGGGTTAAGTCTTAGTTAAGTCCATAAAAGCACTTAAGCCTTATTAGACGAACAGAAGTATATGAGTTACACTGTTTATGAGTTTTATGTTTATGTCTAAATGAGTAGCAGAAGATTAGCTTGTTTAAGATTAGACTATCAGGATAGAAATCAACAATAGAGTTTGTGATTAAAAAATACATTATAAGTATTTTTTAAAAATGTAAATTTAAAAAATAAAATAAAATGAATATAGAATTTCAACTTAATTAAAATTATAATATATTTAATATAAACATCAGATATATATACTGATGTTTGAATTTTACATTATTATATATTTGTTATATTATAAAAAAGTATTTTATTCACTTTTTAAATGTACATTATTTTTCATTGTTTTAATTTAAATTAATTTGCTAGAAACAAAAATTAATTTAAAGCAAAAGAGTTTGCATTACATTGGAAAAAATTTAAAAATAAATTATTAGTAATTTGTGAATATTTTTTCATGAAAAAAAAAAATATGTGTGTGTGTGTGTGTATGTATGTATTTATATATATATATATATATATATATATATATATAGTATGTGTGTGTGTTTATGTATTTGAGTTCTTTTTACTTTTTATTAGTTTATGTTTTAGGACACTAAGAAGGTGTATAACATGGAGAAAGCAGTTCCCAAGTAATAAGTACCGTTTTAATGTTTCAAAGTTAAAATTTGATATTACTATAAAATATCTACTATAATAGATAAGTATTTGCAATTTAGATGTGGCTTGCAAAAACAAAAAATCAGAAGACATGACATGATTATTTCTGAAAGGTGGTTATTGGAACAATGTTTGTTCTGCATTGGTGTAGTTCTGGCATCTACTGAAACTAACCATCATGTGGCGTCTACTGCCTTTAGTTGAACCTTTTAGTCAAAAAGCTCTTTCTAAAGTAAACAATAAAAACCACAGTTTTCAAAGAAATCTCAAAGTGGCAGTGCCATTACAGCACACAGTCCCAGGTAAATATTTAGACTCTCAAGCACGTTGTATTTAGAGACACAAAGAATCCAGACAGTTTAGTCAGGTCAGCTGCTGGGCAGAGCAATGAGTTTCCTTGTAACTATTCTGAGAATGACTCTGATGTTAGTAACGTTCTGTCATCACGATCAGAAAGCTATTTACATACAAGCTAGGTTCGGTGGCATTCCCGAGACTTCGGTGGCAGTCCGGAACACTCCTGTCTTGCGCAAGGAGATTGCTGGCCTTCTGGCAAAGGATGTAATCAAGCCGGTCCCTTCAGCCGAGATGGAGGCGGGGTTTTACAGCCCTTATTTCATCGTGCCCAAGAAAAGTGGTGGCCTTCGACCGATCCTGGACTTGCGCGTTTTGAATCGGAGCAAGAGCAAGAGCAAGCTCTCCCCTGTGCAGAAAATCTCTTTTCTCGGTGTGGAGATAGACTCGGTGTGTATGACATCGGCTCTCTCAGGGGACCGTGCACAGTCAGTGCTGAACTGCCTGAGTTCCTTCAGAGGCAGAACAGTGGTTCCACTGAAACAGTTTCAGAGGCTCCTGGGGCATATAGGATCTGCAGCCGCAGTCACGCCACTTGGATTGCTTCATATGAGACCACTTCAGCACTGGCTACACTCCTGAGTCCCGAGATGGGCATGGCGCATTGGGACACTCCGCGTGATGATCACGCCGGCTTGTCGTCGCACTTTCAGCCCATGGACAGACCTTGTGTTTCTATGGGCCAGGGTGCCCTTAGAACAAATGTCGCGGCATGTTGTGGTAACAACAGATGCAATGGGAAGACAGCTTCGGGGCTCTGGACAGGGCTCTATCTGCTTTGGCACATCAATTCCCTAGAGCTGTTGGCAGTGTATCTAGCTTTCCAACATTTCCAGAATTCTACACAAGTATGCATTTCCCGTAGTGAGCCTGCTAGCACAGACCTTGTGCAAGGTCAGGGAGGACGAGGAACAGGTCTTGTTGGTTGTGCCTTACTGGCCCACCCGGACTCATGCTTCTTGCGACATACCTTCCCTGGCGCATGCCTCTGAGGGAGGACCTCCTCTCTCAGGGGCTCGGCACCATATGGCACCCGTGTCCAGATCTATGGAACCTCCCCGTGTGGCTCCTGGATGGAACGCGGCAGACTTGAGTGTCCTGCCACAAGCTGTGGTAGACACGATCACTCAAGCTTGAGCGCCCTCTACGAGGCAAGCTTATGCTTTGAAGTGGAGTCTGTTCGCAAGCTGGTGTTTATCTCGCCGAGAAGACCCCCGAAGCTCTGAGCAGCTCTTTTTCTACCACAGAGGTCAGCAGAAAGGGAAGGCTGTCTCCAAGCAGAGGTTTGCCCACTGGATTGTGGATGCCATCACCTTGGCTTACCAGGCCCAAGGTGAGCCATGGCCCCTAGGGGTGAGAGCCCACTCCACTCGGAGTGTGGCCTCCTCCTTTGCATTGGCCCACGGCGCCTCTCTCTCAGACATTTGCAGAGCCCGTGCTGGGTGACACTGAAAACCTTCGCGAGATATTACAATCTTCACGTTGAGCCAGTTTCTTCCCGTGTGTTGGGTAACAGGTAATTGACAGGAAGAACTGGCCAGTGTCATGCTTGCTGCACCATTCCCCCTTACAGGGGATGCGAACGCTGTTTACTCTACCAGTAAGTTCCCCAGGTGGCGAACCCTGGTAGAGCATCCACCAGCATCCTCGGCAGTCAGACTGGGCGGAGCAGTTGATGCTAGGCTCAGCATTGGTGTGCATGCCCAGGGTCCGGTCAGCCCCTGTACTGGGCTAGATATCCTAGATGTGTATCCTCCACGCCTTTTCAGAAGGTCCGCTTCCCCATTGTCTTGCCAGACTGTACAACAAATACAAGAGGTTACAGCCCCTCTTGCGGAAGGTTGAAATCCCTTCAGGAAGTAGAAAATTGCTTCTTCAGGAACAACAGTTTTGGCCTCTCTGGCAGCAGTGTACTCACTCTGGTCCCTCCGGGTATCAAAGTCAGCGAATCTGCACTGGGGCGATGGGAGGGTTATGATCTTGGCATAACATTTGTCTGACACGTGCCGCTTGCCAACGCTTGTAGTGCAAGGTACAAGGTTGTAATGGTTCAGGTTGTGGCGTTTTCCACTGGACCTCAGTCTGTCGTCACGACATAACTCGTAGTGACTGACAGACAGGGAACGTCTTGTTACGTATATAACCCTCGTTCCCTGATGGAGGGAACAGAGATGTTATGTCCCCTTGCCACGACCTTGAACCATTGCTGAGAGCTGGGACTCGTTCTCGGCTCCTCAGCAAATCTGATGAGTGGTTGCACCTGTTGCCTCTTTATACCTGGATGAAGGGGAGTGGCTCAGGATTGTTTAACCACTTGCCAATTTTAAAACAGAGCGAATCAGGGCTCTAGGCAAGACCCCAGTCTGTCGTCACAACATAATGTCTCCGTTCCCTCCATCAGGGAACGAGGGTTACATACGTAACCAAGACATTTTGTGTGCGAAGGTGGCCTGCAGTATTTGACACGGTGCTTTACATCCGTAAGGTTGGTAAGCTGCTGCAGCTGTGAGGGGGAATCTGGAGCTGCTTCTGATTAGTCCATTCCCCATTTCCCAGCACTGAAATTTGCTATCTGTCATGTTAGCACCTGGCTTGTATTACCTTCGGTACCTCCTCCTGTCCTTCTCTCCTCCTCCATCCATCTAGAAACCAGAGTGATGGAGACCAACTAAAAGTGCTGCAGGTATTCACATCAGTGATCATTTTATTCAGCATTTAACATATGACACGTTTTACAGTGAAATGTTGATCTCTAAGATTGTTTAATTTCAAGACTTTATGGGCTTTTTGCACATATAGTACATGGTAACATGACAAGAAACAGGAAATGCACAAATCAAATCATAGATCTATCTATCTATCTATCTGTCTATCTATCTCTCTATCTGTCTGTCTGTCTGTCTGTCTATCTTATTTGTTTTTATTGCTCCTTTTCTTTGCTGTTCCTCACACCCTTAATCGTAATCTATTAGCTGTCGGTCTTGTACTGAAAATGAGGTAATTATTTTAATGCGACTGATTGTGAGGAAATTGTGTCCCTATTAGTGCAAGTGTTCGTTAGAACTTTAGCACAAACAAAGCAAATTAATACTCATTTAAGCTTAATAATCATCACATTTGAGTATAGTCTTTAATTAGTAAAATGAGCGTAAAGTTTATTTAAGTAGCATTCAATTTTGAATTGATGTAGCAGTTGTTAAAACATTAGAAATAGAAATAGAAAATAGATAGCTTATAAATAAAAGCTATCACAGCAAAGTAAGATTTGCAATTCAGGATTAGGATATTTTTAAAGACAATATTTTACAGTTGATATTATTACTTTAAATGTAATAATATAGCTATTTTTAAATAGATCATTGTATATTTATTATTGTTGTTATATTTATTTTATTTATTTAATTTTTTTGTTGTGTCTCATCTACGCAAAGATGAAATGATTACTTCAGAAATGCAAATAAAGCTTAAAAATAAAAGCTATATCATAGAAATTTCATTTTAACGTAGGACTTGTAATTTAGCGTTAGAATACTTTTTGAAGGCAACATTGCACCAGAAATCACAAATGTTCTTAGACTGGCAAACATCGCTGGTTTTCATTTAAGCTGGTTCTTCATGAGGTGAGGTCACAGTCAGTTCTGTTCTCTAAGAAGGAGATTTTGAAGTCTTTTTAACAGGCTCATAGGGGAGCTCTATAACTCAAATGAGATTCTCGGAAAGGCTGGCAGGACCTCTATAATAACTAGGTGAACAATGTTACAAAATTGCCAGGAACTTGAAGCCCCTGTTCTCTCAGTCTCCCTATATGACATCCTCAGATACTCCCGAAAAAAATAAGAAAAGACCACTGCCATCAACTTTTACTGGAAATTTTTGTTTTGATAGAAGGTTTAAAGAAGGTTTACCATGATTGTGTATAATCTGCTTTGAAAAGTAACACACACACAAAAGTTTTTCAAGTTGTTCAGTCTTAAAAATAAAGGTTTGAAAAGTGGATTTTTACAGTGATCATTTTTGGGTCCACAAAGAACCTTTCAAATAATATTATTTTTTCATTATAGTTCCTAAAAGAAACACTTTTTTTCCTGAACATGTACAGAACATCTAAAGAACCTTTTGTTTGCAGAATGGAAATCTTCTATGGATGTTTAACATTCTTCATGGAGCCGTTGATGCCAAAAAGGATCTTTCTTTTATTTTGGTGTTGATGTTCCTCAAACTAAGAAAAATTGGTTCTCTTAAGACCTGCTCACTGAAAAGTTCTGTAGGTAACCAAAACTAGTTCTTCTGTGACATCACTGTAAAATAAACCCCCTTTTGCATCCTTTATTTTTAAGAACATTTTTGCAATATCATGATGAAGTTACTTGAATAATCATTATATGAATTGTGTTTATTATTTGCACAGACAAGGTTAGTAAAACCAGTCAGAATTGCTTCCAGCGGTCACAAAGGAGCTTAACTTTTACTATTGACTCAGGACTTAACTATTAACTAAGCCAGAAGTCCAGCAGAGATGAGTGTGTTATTGTAGCTGTGTTCCTGCTGTGTGGATGTGTCAGGATGACTGTGATCTATGAGGGTTATCAACTGGCCAGCGTCTCTGTTCTGGACGGTGATAAAGAAGCTTTTAGCATGGTGTGGGTGAAGTCTAAATGGATCAGTCTTAGGGGAGGACGTCACTAACAGCCCAAACATTGGCACAGCTTCAACTGAATGCTCACAGAAACGCACACTTTTAAAAATAGTGATTTTTAAGTCAAGCTCCTTTGGTTTCTTTAATCCTCTCCTAAATCAAACCACAGTGTAATTATGACCACTGCAATGTCTTTTATCTTTCATCCATATGACCCTGTTAAACCTGTAATACATCACTAAAGTAAAGGGGAATGTTGAGGTAATTTGGGACCTTCTGACAGGCAAGTACAGTACTTCTGATTATCATTTTTCTCTTAAATGGAGTCATGAGTGTGTCTGACCACTGTGTGGCACTGCAGAGCATCTGTTTGAAATCTGATCTTTCATAACTATACAAATGTATTATTTTATCTGCCTACAAACTGAGAAAGCATTTAATGCATTTGATTAGTATTAGAAATTCAGTAGCACTTTATAATATAATCTCATTTGTTAACATTATTTGATGCATTGACTGTGAACTAAAAAAAGGAATGCTATTGTATAAATGATGTTTGCAAACAAATTTCGGGAGGAGCGTGCACGGGTAATTAATCACAGCTGGCTCCCCGTCCTACTAATCATCCTATTATCTCGTCATCCTATCATAGCGAGAGATACTTCCTATAAATAGCATAAGCCCCTTTCCCTTGGCATCTCGATCTTAGCATCCCTCCTCCACCCCTGCGCCTCCACCATTTGCTTATCTTCCTCCAGGGTGAGCATGCAGCGTTCGGGCCAGGCAGTGAGCCACGTGTTCCCCGCGCCCAGTAGGGTTGATAATACTAGGGATCGGGAGTCCGTCGAGCTCTGAGCCCTCTCCCCGGACAGCATGCCAAACACGCTTTTTTATCAATTACCAATAAGTTCGAACTCGTGAACTGTTAATGTTGGAAAATACATTTTAAAATTAGATCACGGTGCATTAATGTTAACACAAAAATCTTTTATTTAAAAAATACTTAAGATAAAAAAAAACTAAGATTAATGCTGTAAGAGTGTTGTATTCCTATTGAATATATTTTAAATTATTTATTTCTTATTTGTTATTTATTTCTGTGATCAAATCTGAATTTTCAGCATAATTATTCAACTTTTCTGAGACACATGATTCTTCAGAAATCATTCTAATATGCTGATTTGATGATCAAGAAACATTTCTTTATCAATATTCATATTTTTTGTGCATAATTTTATTTATTATATCTTATTCTTTAATGAGCAGAAAATTGAGCAGCATTCATTAGAAATATATATTTTTTTAATTTATTTTTTTAACATAATAAATGTCTTTATTGTCTTTTAATCAGTTTAATGCATCCTTGTTGAATAAAAGTATTAATTTATATATTTTCCTTTTTTATTAAACAGACAAATATAAATAAATATATTATATTAAACAAATATATATATTAAACAAATATATTTGTATAGTCAGGTTACCATTTTTATTTTTATTTTTTTTTAACGTTTGAAATATTTTAACATTCCCAGCTTTTCAAGCTTTTCTTACTCTCACAGAGGAAACCAATCCACTAGCTCACTAGTTGGTTTAGATTTTCACATGTTGAAAGGATGTCAACTAACTTCAATTTTTTAGACCAATCATTGGTCCCTTAAGACAGCTAGAGAATGTTAGTGAAAAGATTGGATATCTGAATACTACTTAAATGTTTTAAAATCTGATCCCATTAGTGGTTGTTTGAACTATTTTCACAAGAGCATCCAAGCTAAATTCAGCACCACACACAGACACGCATAAAAACGGAAGCCGTAAAAGCACTGCCATACTCGACCGCTCCAAAATAAACTAAATTAATCTGCCTGAACTTCAAAAGGTCCGAAATTTGACCTGCGTGTGTCTTGAAGACCACATTCTCTACATGAAATATGTGGAGCGGGAATAAGGAGAATGACAGCTGAAGGGGATTTTATTAGTCTGTGCATGAAACTAATGTGCCCTTGATGACAAACCCTGGACAGAGAAGATATTAAACACGTTCATGGTCCCTTTTGAAGACCTTCTACTGACTTTTAGTGCTTTTAATTGAAGCTAATGGCTAAGATTTGTGTAAATTCTTGCAGAAGGGTGTGCTGTTTTTAAAACAAATGGTTCATTCAAAAATTAAAATTTGCTGATGGTGTACTCACCCTCAGGCCATCCAAGATGTAGATGAGTTTGTTTCTGTATGGGAACAGATTTGATGAAATGTAGCATTACATCACTTGTTCAGCAATGGATGCTCTGTAGTGAATGGATGCCGTCAGAATTAGAGTCCAAACAACTGATAAAAACATCACAAAAAGTAATTCACACCACTCCAGTCCATCCATTAACATCTTTCATTTATGCATTTTAACTTTACATTCTTTTATTATTCTTTTTATATTGCATCTTAACTTTAGATTCCAAAATACCAGTCCATTAGTGTTGTCGTATTATATCAAAATCCACTGACAAATCTGTTCAAAACTGTTTGGGACTGTTTTTCCTTGAGAATGGTGCAGATTTCTGTCCTGATTTAGACGGGATGAAACGTTTTCACTGGAGAAACATCATTATGGATCGAAGACTCACATTTTAGCCATAAACAACAGTTTTAAAGTAAAAAATATCCCAGTGATGTATTTGTTTATTACAAACACAGTTTTTTGCGTCACAATATACTCGACCGGAGTGTTGAGAATTACTTATGGATTATTATGATGTTTTTATCAGCTATCAGCTTGGATTCTCATTCTGACGGCACCCATTCACTGTAGAAGATCCATTGGTAATGTGATGTCATCTAACTCTTCTTGGATGGCTTGAGGATGAGTAATGTTCAGCTATTCCTATAAGCAATTGGATTTTCACCCACACAACTTACTGAAAACCTGGACCATTTCAAAAATATAACACAGAAACATGTGAGCAATCAACCAGAATGCATACTAACCTACACTTACCCCATACAGACACATTTTTAGATTTCATTTAAGGCGTTATTTGGCACATTTATGAGCTTTTTTTATACTAATGAGGACCATCTTGCCAAGTGGGTTTTAAGAGGTTTTACTGTATTTTGGAGGACGTTTTAAAAAATTTGGCTCTCATAAGTAGACCATATAGTGAAGCACACACAGCCCACCCTGGCACTTATATTGCCGGCTGGGAATTTATATTGCCTTCTGAGTAAAATAGCAAGTAGACTTTGTGATTGAGAAGGGCCTCATACCTCATTTACATCGAGGTTGTTTTTACGAGTGTTTAGTAATAGCTGGTCCCATTCGCTGCTCCTGGAGATCCATCTGCATCTGAAACAACATTGAGTCACTATGAATCACATTTTTAATAGTTCTTTTTCTACATTAAGTGGTTTAGGTTGCTTAAACCAGCTGTGCATACGACTTTCTTGTAGTGTGTTACCGGGTTAGGTGTGTTAAGATGATATGCCTGTGGAAACATTGTGGGAGAAATTACTGTGGTCTGTGTTTCAGTCAAAATGCACATAAGGTACCTTTATATTCATAAATGGGTCGGTCCTGTAATGCATTACCTTTTGAACTTTAAGTAATGTATTGTTATAAAAACATTTCCAATCTTTCAGAAATCAAAATGACAAGAACATGCATGTTCTGAAGAGAAAAAGTTAATGAGGTTAATAACAGGCTATGTTTTGTGACCCCTGGTTGTTTCTTCTGAAAAAAAAAAACGAAATACACGAACAACAAAATGTCTCTTCCTTGAGTAGGATGTCATTAGGACTCTGACTTTTGTTAGTTAAAGGGATTTGACAGGATGGAAAGTATATTGAAGACACAGGAAAAAAATATTACAAACTGAAACAATCTTTCCAAGAAAACATGTTTTTGAAGCATTAAAAAGGGAAAAATAAACACATGGAATATTTCTTATTAATTTATTCATATTCGAAGTGACCAAAATGACAAAAATACACTCAAAAGGATAACTAGCTGATATGATTTCATATTTAAGATTGAAAACAAACATGAGAATAAAGACATTTCAATTAAATGAGGGTCTTTTGAACCTTCGGTTTAGCAAAGGAAGAAAAAAGAAATCACAATTTCCACAAAAATATTAAGCAGCACAACAGTTTTCTCAGCTGTCATAATAATAAATGTTTCTCAAGCAGCAAATCAGCATATTAGAATGATTTCAGAAGGATCATGTGACATTGAAGACTAGTGCTGAAAATTCAGCTTTGCATTACAAGAATAAATCATATTTTGATATTAAACTATAAAACTGTTATTTTAAAGTGTAATTGTATTTTCACAATTTTACTGTTTTACAGTTAGCATAGACTGACGATGTTACACACAAAACTTAAAGGTGCATTAAAGATCTTGCACTATATCTTTGAGACATTTGTGTTCATACAGCATGCAATTACATATTGAATGCTTCCTTATGAATGGAGCATATCTATAAGGGAAAGGGGACATCAGAGTTGGGTTTATTTTGTGAAGTTTCTTAGTGTTGTAAATCAGTGTGTGTAGTAAATGTGCATTCTTGCTGTCAGAGGTTAGCCGTTCAGCCTCACACTGATCCACAGATAAAGCACACAACAGGAGGTGTCGTGATAGATCTGCACGCTGATAGCATGAACGCGGCGCCACGTCTATCCTGAATGACTCTGTTTTGACATGGATGAAGCTGATCTGGATGCCGTACAGTCAGTCAAGCAGCTCATTCGTCCTGCTGCTCCTGCATGGAGAAGAGTAAATGCGCCTTGTTGTCAGGCCTAACTCAGAGAAATCTAGTTATTTAATCAATAATTGAGAAAGTAGTTGATTTCACATTAAAAATGCATGAATGCTACTGTACAGGCATGTTCTGATCTCCCATGTGAACACTTATTATGAGTGTGATTTAGTATCAAAATCTGGCAACTCAAGAGTTGTGGGAATTCGAGACAGGCACTAAATCATTTGTATTCATACAAGAGGTCATGTGTGGTGCATAAGGCCTGTGTAATGTTAAAAGGTGCACAGGAAAGGAAAGAGTGAAACTGCTAAACCTGGTCTGGGCTGCCATCTAGTGGATAATATGTGGTACAACGCAGTCTAACAGTCTAACAGCTTGGGCTCTTTAATCTGTAGAGATGATATATGTAGTAGAAATCTGACCCTATAACATCATAAAGCAGAAATTGAGAAATTAAACATCTATCAAGTATCTGCAAAGAGTTTATAAACTTATGTGACAAAAGGGGTATGCAAACGTTTACATAATTCAGCTGTATGAACACTAGTATACTTCTATCATTTCTGCACCTGTGGAATGCCAGCTAAGTCGTGAGTCTATCTAACTTTACTAATTAAATTGATTAGCGGAGAGCAGGGATGATTGTAACATGAAAACTGAGCAGAAGGGTGTATTACAGTAGAGCAAATGTTGACAGGGTTTTTTTTTCAGAATTTTAAATTGGTATGTATGGTACTTTGGAGCAGATATATAGTTAAACATGCATATATACATTGTTCAGGCACCGTGGGAAAAATCTCCTGGCATGACGAATCCAGGCTTGACATTGCTCAGCAGTTATATCACCACA
>JAUMHE010000062.1:19817489-19841134 GCA_032359235.1 Enteromius mattozi | reverse complement strand
TGCCACGGCCAGGAGAGCCGTTATCCAGTCCGATTCCTGAGTCTCCTGAATCCTGAATCACGGCCAGGAGTGCCAATTCCGATTCCAGTCCCTGTATTGCGGCAAGAAGAGCCATCCCCGATTCCAGTTCCTGAATCACGGCCAGGAGAGCCGTCCCTGAATCCAGTCCCAGAGTTTCGGCCAGGAGAGCCGTTCCTGATTCCAGTTTCTAAATCACGGCCAGGAGAGCCGTTCCCGATTCCAGTCCCTGGATCACGGCCAGGAGAGCCGTTTCCCGATTCCAGTCCCAGAGTTTCGGCCAGGGGAGCCGTTCCCGAGTCCAGTTCCTGATTTACGGCTGGGAGGGCCGATCCCGAATCCAGTTCCTGATTTACGGCTAGGAAAGCCGACCCAGTTCACCGCGGACTCCATTCCACAGTCACGGCCAGGAGGGCCGATTCCGTTCCCCGCAGATTCCTGTCTACAGCCTTTAGGCCCAGTTCCAGAATTACAGCCAGAGGAGCTGTTCCTGAGTCCTGCATCCGAATCACAGCCCATAGAGCCAATCCCCGATCCAGTTTCTGATTCACGGCCAGTGGAACCGTATCCGAGTCCAGATCCCGTCTCTCGGCAAAGAGAGACGATCTCAAGTCCAGCTCCAGAGTCTGCACTGCAGGAGCGCCTCCCTGAGCACGCACTGCAAGAGCGCCCTCCAGAGTCTGCGCTGCACGAGCCGAGAGAAGGGGGAGAACCCCCCAAGGAAATTTGGGGGGGGGGACTATACTGTCCCGCAGCAGCCGCAGGCTGCCCTTGTGCCACCCCAGCCGCAGGCAGCCCTGGTATCACCACAGCCACAGGCCGCCCTTGTGCCACCACTGCCGCAGGCAGCCCCTGATCTACCACTGCCACAGGCAGCCCCTGAGTCACCACAGCCGCAGGCTGCCCTGGTTCCGCCACTGTCACAGGCGACTCAAGATCCGCCATGGCCCGCGAGGGCCCCTGATCCGCCATGGGCCGCTAAGGCTCCTGGTCTGCCCGGGCCTTCAAGGCACCCACCCCCTCTCCCCTTTTGGATGTCTCCAAGTGCGAGGATGCACCTTCCGGGAGGGGGAGATGATGTCACGCCGTCTCTGTCTCTGTGCGCTGATCCCAGCGCAGTAACTAGCACACATTCTCAGTCACCAATTATGATTAACCTGAAACACCTGCGACCAATCACCAGCACAAGTTAAAAGCCTCACTCACCAGAAGCTCAATGGCTGAGCTCGAGGTAACAATGCTCATACTACCTTGTGTCCTGTGTTACCTGCTGGCATTTCTGAGATCTTAATATCCAGATGGTTGACTGCACTAAAGACTTACCTGCACGGAGCACCTTGATCCTTGGATTCAACTTGATGTAAGCGAACCGTATTATACCTGCCTTGAATACTCACCTTGTATATTTACCTGAGTCTGTAGCACCGGATGGAGTTAGAAGCAATCAGGAGATCGCCAACGAACCTTGTTTCACTTACCTGAGAGATTACCTGTGTTTGACGAACAGTATAATGAGTATGCGATCAGGAGACCGCCACCTAAGGAGGCTGGTTTGTGTAAGCGATCAGGAGGTCGCTCTTTAAAGACTGAGTTTCATTATACGTATGCCTGCTTAGGCCCTGAGCCTCAGATTCAGTTTCCTTTGTTTATTTATGTGTTTAAAATAAACACCTTTTACTTTGAACTTACCTTGTCCTCTAAGTACTGTGTTTGAGCGTTACAGATTGTATGTATAAGCTGGTTCTTCAAATCTGATTAGTTGATAACAATGTTGTTCCAGGGTCAACAAAGATGTTGATCCAGGAACATGTCGCTCTTGGTAAAATCAGATTGCTACATTCTTTTTCACTCCCATATTCCCAACCCAGCACCTCTGGGTAATAGATCAAGACCAATTTTCATCCCAAGTTGGGTTAAATCAACCCAGCATCCTTGCTCAACAGTCTCAACCCAGCTTTTGGTTGAAAAACACCCCAGCATCTTTTAGAATGTACAACTTTATTATACAGTGTTATCATTGTTATTTTCAGATGGCAACTCTATGGCCTTTATTTATTGACTGTGAGGAACATATTATCATAGTTTACACCTCTTGAACACATATGTATTAAATACATGGTGTTTGTGTTGCAAACGGTAGAATCGGGTACTGTCGTTTTAAGAGTAGCCTACTCTACTTCCTTTTTTTTTCTTTTTTTTTTTTTCTGTTCAGGTTGAGCACTTCCTTATTGCACACTTCACGTGTATGCAGGCACAAAAAATCTGTTCCTTTACTTTGTTCATTTACATTTTATTGTATTTAGTAATGAAGTTGACTGGAGTGACTGTTACTGAATGGTGAGTCACAAATAAAACCAGCACCTGTGGAATGAAAAGGTATTTTCCACTGTCTACATCAGCAGGTACCAGTATCATATTCTTATATTGTATTATTGTATAAAAGGCTGTATTCTTTTAATTGGTTTTGTAGTAGTGCTACATAAAATACTTTTATAGGCCAACAACTACTGGGAGAACCTAACAAACATGACATACAATGTGCATATATAATGATTTCAACTTGTCTGTTAGGCTCTTTTGTAAGTGTTTTGTGAGAATTGTGCGGCAGAATGATTCTCTATTTTTACTTTCATTTTCATTTACTCATGTTTGCAAAGAAGCCACTCCCATTCCGGTTTCAAAGGTTTTGAAACCCATTATTCTACAGCGAGTGTTCCACTGGATCTGAATGCATCAAAATGGCAGAATTTGTCTCTGACAGTCAAATTCCTTTAAACTGCCCAATCTGTCTGAACCTGCTTAAGAACCCGGTGACTACATCTTGTGGGCACAGTTTCTGTATGGACTGTATAAAGAGGTGCTGGGATCAGGATGCTTCTTTGAGGCGACCTTACAGCTGCCCTACATGCAGGACAACATTCAACCGAAGACCAGCTCTCAGCAGAAGCACGGTCCTGGCTGAGATTGTAGAGGGAATGAAACAGGAAGTTCCAGCTTTGCCTGAAGATGTTAAGTGTGACATTTGTACAGGAAGAAGAATCAAAGCCATCAAGTTTTGTTTGTTTTGTATGGCTTCTTACTGCCAAAATCACATTCAGCCTCATTATGAGTCTGAAGCTTTTAAAAAACACAAGCTGGTAGATGCTTCCCCAGATCTACAGCAGCACATCTGCTCTACACATCACAAAGCACTGGAGATATACTGCTATAATGACAAAAAGTGTATATGTGTAGTTTGTATGGGGAATCACCACAGTGGACATCAAACAGTCTCAGCTGCAGCTGAAATGGCAAAAAAACAGGTAAGATGATGTATTTAATGCATTTATATGTATTTAGGTGATAACATACAAGATACAATTATATAGTGAATAAAGGCCAAAATATTAACACAAAATATGAAATGCAGTAAGTACTGTGATGAAAATTTCCATGAAATTATACGGTACCAGACCACATTTTTTCCCTATGATATAAATTTATCAATAATTTTAAGCAAAAGAAGTAAGTAAACAGGAGATTTAAAGTACATGCAGGACACAAGAAATTATCAGCATCATAACACAGTAAAATTAAATAGAAAAGGCAATTTTTAGATGACACTTTATTTTGACAATTCACTATAGACATTCTATTAACTATAAGTAAATTTGCAACTACATGTCACTCTCTTTAGAGTAAATTGTACAATGTTAGGGTTAGAATTAGTTGACATGCTTGCAAAGTTATCTACAGTCAATAGAATGTTGGTGAATTAATTAAAATAAATTTTTAGCAGATACTTAGGCAGTCAACTAACTGTGTACTAATACTCTAATGACCAGTAGTTGACATGTAGTTGCAAAGTTATTTATAGTTAGCAAAGTGTGTGTGTGTGTGTGTGTGTGTGTGTGTGCGCCTGTGAGCCCGTGTGAGTATATACAGTATCTTATTGTTACAAATTCACCCACAGGAGGAACTAAATATAAAGAAGAGGGATTTCACTCTGAAAATCACAGACATTTGCAAGAAGGTCCAAGCATTTAGGAAGGCTGAGAATTCTTATAAGGTAAATGTGCATGACAGCTTTAATGATTTATGGGGCAAAAGGAAAAGCCAAACCGCAGCGGTAACACTTTATAGTAACTACACACTATGAGTCATTAGTTAAGCATCAGTAAATAGTTAATTAATCATTTATAAAGCGTTGTTCCTACATTAAATAAACATTATTAAGCAGTTTATAAACACAGCTATAAATGATTTGTTCTTGGTTTATAAGCATACATATAATATACTTAATAATTGTATTTTTATACTTTATTAAGGATCAGTTAATAATTTCTAAATTATGTATTACATTATTTACAAACCAGTTAGTTGGTAGTTCTCAGTAGTTCATGAGATCATTTATAAAGGATTAATAGACTATTTGAATACACATTTATACATCTTATTATTCAGACAAATAGTAACAGGCTTTATTAACACGTATTTCTACTGTAACTCAATTCAGGTAGTTATAAAACATTTACTAGCGGTCAGTTAACTGTTTTTGTGAGCTTATCTGTGAAGACTATTTATGCCTTGTAAAGCATTTACAAATGAGATTTAAAGGCTCAGTTAAATTAATATAAAACAATGTTCTTTAATGTTTAGAAGTTAATACTGATGTAGTTTTGATAGGTTTGAAATATTTTATATTATTATTGTTTTATAAAAAAAATGTTGTGTTGTATTTCATTATCCAGTGTTGGTACTGGGAAATTTGTATTCAGCAATGTTTGAACTTTTCAGGATGTATTTTTATATCAGTTATGTTCTCTGGAGATGTGCAGGAATTATAATTTTTGTATGACATTGCAGAAGTTAATTTTAAATTAAATTAAATTAAAAACAGCAACTGTTCATCAAATCATTTTGACTTTACAGATTCCTTCAGACTCTTCAGGTAACAACTAAAAATGGCTTATACTTTATTGTTTACTCCGCATAACAAGGAGTATGAACTGAAGAAAGCATTTTAACATCAAAACTATATAGCATAAAAATGGTTTAACTGTATTATGTTTGCTGGCACAGCGGGTGAACGATTTTATTATCATCCTTAATAGAACTCTGCACAGGCAGCAGTGGAGCACAGTGAGAGGATCTTCAGTGAGCTCATCCGCTCCATTCAAAAAAAACGAGGTGAGGTGAGAGAACTGATTAGAGCTCAGGAAAAGAGACAGATGGCGCAGATCATTGATCACATACAGCAGCTGGAGCAGGAGATTGTTAATCTGCAAAATGTGAATGATAAACTGGAGCCCATTTTACATACAGAGGATCACATTAATTTCTTCCGGGTATATAAATATAATCTAGAGAATCTTTTCTGTAATGAAATACTGACCAACTTAAATGTAAAATTTAAAATGTTTAATTTAGTTTTTTTTTGTTAGAGTTATTCTCCTCAGTCTGGACTGTATCTGTGCACAACTTCACCCAGAGATATTAGTGACCTCCTGACCTTTAAGAATGTAGAAGAATCTGTCTCAGAGCTGAAAAACCAACTGATCAAACTCTGTGAAGAGCACAAGGCCAGAATAACAAAGAAAGGTGAAGTAACACTGTCAAGAACCCCAACAGACACGGATGTCTATATAAAGTCAGATTAAAGTTGGACAGACGTTGCATTTTGGTTTAAAATGAAAGGGATGATGTCAGTATTTGACGTTACTTTGACTTAATGTTCGATTTTGATTAAACAACCTAAAAACAACAAAATATCAATGGTCACCCGACATCGCAACCGAAATTTAACCAAATATCAATGTCTTATGACATTGTGTGCCTGTTGTGTGCCTGCTGGGACCATTTAGACTTTTTCATGTACTGTATGTAGTACATGAAACAGTATGATATTTTATATCACAAATATAGTGACCAAAATGATCACGGTTATCAATATTATCACTGTAATATATAACTAAAATTATTTCACAGTTTTACATTTGAAAACCGACAAACAACTAAAAACATTAGCAGCACTTACCGCTTAGGATTTATAACACAAATTTGGTCCAGTTTTCACATTGGTCTGAACACAAATGGCAGACAGGCTGAATGAAAATCAACTGTCTGACAGCAGGTGATGCTTATGGAACAGCAGAAATAGAGTTGTTTCCCCAGTGACCTCTGTAAACAAAGCACTTATAAACAACTGTTTTATTTGGCATTACACAGATGAAAAGGAAATACCATTAAACTTTTCTAAAGACAGTCAACAGTCAACCTTATAAATCACAGAAGTAATTCATTCATTCATTCTTTCTGACTCTTACTCACTTTGCTTAATGCTGAGCAGTATTTTCCACAGGTTCTTCAAATTGCTATATACAGTATATGTTTCATGAGCACAGTAGGCCCATTCTGAGAGCCATGATATTTTTGTGAACCAAAAAGTAAAAGTATATGCTATATTTTGTCAGTTTGTCTAAAATGTAACAATTTGAGGTAAAGTGCTCAGGAGTAGCCAATTTCACCACAACATTCGGGATTATGCCATAAATAATTCAATGTAATATCTTTTTTTTAATAGTTGCTGATGTCAAAATTTTCAAAACCTCCAGGCTTCAGGACAGTGAGTATTCATTTATTTAGATACTCAAATAGAATTTTAGAAGTCCATTTATTCTTCACTTCTGTTATTTAATATTTTTACAGTTCCAGTGGATTTACCAGCTTTATCTTCAGCTTCATCTTCATCTTCATTTTCAGCTTCATCTTCATCTTCATCTATAGACTTATCAAACATTGAAAGTAAGTACTACATAAATATTGAAAGGATAATGGACATAACGACAGTGTTTTTGCTTCACTTACTCTCATGCTGTTCTGTGCGTGAAAGATATTTTGAAAAAATGTCTTCATAGTTATGTCTGTGTAATGAAAATAAAGTTTGTCAGAAGAAATAATGAAATCAAAAGTAATTGTTAACTAATTTTTTTTTATTACAGGGGAACCTTTTACATAACTGATTTAAAGGCCAGTCCAACAATACAATTCGAAATTTTTACCAGTTTAACTAAATAACTGCTAACTGCTGAACAAGGAACTCACATTAAAGTAGATTTTAGTACGTATGTCTTGTGCTTTCTGTATCCATAAGTTTCTTTTTCTTTTCTTTTTTTTTTTCTTAGATAAAATTGGCAGTATCTCACCACCAGAACCTGATGATGAATGGTCAGAATGAAGCCTACCTGGGAAAATAATAATAAAATGTTTTGTTTTTAAATATATTGTATGGAGTACGGATGGAAGCCAGCAAATCTCATTGCTCCCACTGATGAGCAATACAATTTGAACCTATATAATGGTTTGATTTGTGTGACAGAGATGACTGATGCTTAATTGCCGTGAGTGTTTACAATGTTTCTGTGTGGTTGTTGTTCTTTATGGGATCACATTATAAGTCATAAATAAATATATAATCATATAAACATAAATCTGTGTTGTGCACAGTTATCAAAAAAATGTAAAAGCTGCATGAAATAGTCAAACTTTAGCACTAAATGGTGCTATAACAAACATATCCTAATAATTCTGCAACCATTTGATAAAGTTGTTGTTTATCATAATAATTTACCTGTCTTTGTCTTACTTTAATGTTTGACTTGATTTTGAAAAAATTACAGATTTCCAGAAGCAGGTTACATTCTCAGAAATAAGTGTTCATTATTTTTCCTTTTTGATAATGAAACCTTTCTTTTTTATCACATTTACTTATATGCCACTCCCTATTCTCACTCAGTGTATAGCCTAAAAAACTCAAATTTTACAATATGTTATTCTACAGTTTATCTAGCATCAAAATAGTAGAATCTTTGTTTGATGCTTAAAATACTTTAATCTGTCCAGTCTGGACCCAGTATATACAGCTTGTGGACAGAGTTTTTGTATGGGCAATATTAACCCTTTAACTGATATCTCTACCGTACGGTTGAGCTTAATTTAATTTTTTCACTGCTGTATTGGCCCATCTCTGTGTCTGCTGTTGCCATGAGGTTTTTGGGTATTTCTAGTTTTCATGTGACAGCAGCAGTTTACAAAATTCAGTCGGTCACACAGAATCAGGGGTCAATCAAGCAATCAAAGAAGTAGGGATGAAATCATAATGTTGTTGTGAATAGGATAGAGGTTAAAGAACAGAAATATAGCAAAATATGTGAGAAATGCACAAAAGTTTATTTACCATAATTATCCAAATCATGCATGACCGTACACTGTAAAAAAAAATCCGTAAAATTTACAGTAAAAAACTGGCAGCTGTGGTTGCCGGAATGTGACCGTAAAAAATGTGGTGACAACGTTTTAAGTTTTATGATTTTAAGTTTAAAATTTACAGTTAAATACAGTAATTTCATTAACTGATACAACGTAAATAAACCAAGCTATTAAAGTACTGAAATCTGTTTTATACCTTTGAAATACACTGATAAGCACCAAATGCAGGTGATTTTGGGAAAATCACATGATGAACCAAAGCCCATCACGAGCAGCTTTTAGATGTGAACATATATTGAAGGAGCTCAGTGTCATTCACACAAACACTAAACACCATTATGGTGACACTCATTAAACTGAAGTATGCAATGAACATTCATTTAACAACATTACATGTAACACACAACCCTAATAAACATAACTGATAAGACAAAACTAAGAAGTTATTTCAAAGAAAAAACACAAAATTTGAAATGCAATGCAGGGAATTCTGGGAATGTCAGTTCATGTTTTTTTCCCCTGTAAATTTTACAGGAATTTACCGTTAACCATTTAACAGTTTTTTTCCCGTAGCACTTTCACAGTTTTTTACTGCCATTTTTTACAGTGACGGTTGATATGTCAGTAAAAAACATGGAGTAGCATCTGCGGCTAAATTTAGTCTTTGTGGACCCTGAAGGTTAAGAAATGTACCCAAGATAATAATAAAGTTAAAGGATTGTTTATTATTGCAAAATATCTCATGAAATAGTTCTCTGAATTTCAATTGAGTTTTACCATGGACTGACATCTCAACCGTACAGTTGAGTTACATAAAAAAACATAAATTAAAAAAAAAAAAAAGTGCTGAACACTATTTATTAGATGTCTACTAATAAGAATTGTATGTTAAATAAATTTTCATTAGCTCTTTTTAGGGGTGAAAGTTCAAGGGTTAAGATGTGCTAAGGAGTTGCCCCAAATGCATGACAACATTCAACCAAAGACCTGGGGCCTATTTTATTTTAAAGTATTTTTATTTATTGCAAATTCATCTAGGAGCTAAAAAACAAAACAAAGATGTCATACAGAAAATGGAAAACAAAACAAGACGGTTCAGCAGTATAAGACAGCTGTAAAGTCTCATAAGGTAAGTGTGTGGCAGCTTCAGGTGTTTGAATGAGCTGAAAAGGAAGTATTAACAATGGCTAACGATATCAATAGAACTGTGATGCTTGATTTAATTTAGTTAATAGAACTTGTAAAAAGTTCATGACAGAATTATAGATGCTTGACTTTTACCTTCAAACTTTACAAAACAAATGCACATTCATATCATGTTTGTATTATGAGATTTGGTTTACCTTTTTTTAATAACTCCAAAATGCTGCCAGATGGTGTCATATAAAGTGTAATGTTTAGTGAAAGTAAGTACATTCTTAGAAAAAAGTTAAAAATATATAAATAAATAATTCTTTAGCCAAACTACATCAAGCAACTTAGCATATTATAAGCTACAGTGGCTCTGATTATGGTCATCAGATTTGAGACTAAATGTATTCCTTGTTTTATGCACATTTTCTCTGTGTAAATGCTTCTTAACCAATACTTTATTTATTTTCTTTTTATCAAATATAAGTTGGTATTTTTACTTTGCTATATAAAAATACATTCATTTCCATTGATATCATCGATGTGATTACACAAATACTATTTAAACTGAACTGAGCTGGATGATGACGTCACTGAATTCAATGTAGAACTGCCTTTAACTGAAAATTGAGTGTTGTCCTTTTGCATTATTGACACACAATTTTCCTATTTAATACTGTAACGCTGCTTTGACGCAATCTGTATTGTTAAAGCACTGTATAAATAAAGCTGACTTGTCTTGACTTGATACATTGCTATAATTGGCAATATGCTGGTGTAAACACTAGGTGGTGCTATAACAAAACATATATTCATAAACTCATTTGCTGGTCCAAGCATGCTATTTCTGTCAAAAAAGTTTAACATCCTTTATCCAAACTTCAATTGCACAAATCAACAAAACAAAAATAAACACATTTCAGCCTTGACTTCAATGATGAATGCCCAAGCTGCTCATTATATTAATACTGTACCTTTAAATTTTGCAGCAAGCCATCAGGTTGTGGCAGTGCTGTAGCAACTAAATGTATAGTTTAACTTGTAACTCAGGAATCATATGAGTTATAATAATAACAACAATTTCTGCCTTAAAAAGTAACCCGACTCATAAGGATGCAGTAACTACTGTGACCCAGCAGGAGGAGCAGGTCAGAACACTGTCATTCATCATGGAGGCTAGAAACCACAGAGGACACATTTACATTACAACTCTGTCACATTTAAATGTGTGCTGATTGCTAAATGCAGACATTATGGACTTTCTTGCTGTATTTAACATTACTGATCTAAATAAATTCAAGTTAGAGGACAACGGCGTCAGCTCAGAGGAGCCTTATTTAATTTTCAGGTAGCTACTTTGAACCACTATCAAGCAGGATTTTACTTTGGCTAGAAACTAATCTCAGTTACCAGGAATAACACTTTAAGAATAAACATTTTACATTATGTTTAATACAGGATGCCTCAGGTCTAGAAAAAGGCTGGTCAGTCATAAACATGCACACATATTCTCAGTCTTTGAAGATCTGAGGCTTGTACTGTAGCCTACATGAATCTTTAAGTCTTCCTGGAGTGTTTTATCAGAGCAGCTAAATGCTAAACAGAAGAAATGATGTCTATCAAAAAAAAAACAAAAAAAACCTTTGTTGAGAGCTAAAATAAATGCTATCATCATTTGCAGTAAATACTTAGTTAAAGGGAGAGTCCACATGAAACTTCTAACATTTACTCACATTCTTCTTGTTCCAGAATTAGTATGACTTTCTTACTTCTGCTGAAAAGAGACAATATCCTGAAGCATACTTGCACGATCTTGCAAGATCTTATTTTGTGTTCCATAGCAGAAAGAATGTATGTATACATATATTGGGTAATCTACCTCTTTAATGATGTAATAGCATTACTTGTCCTGCAAAACTTTAAAAACTTCCTACAGTCTTTCAGTTTCTTTGTGTAGATTACAACAAGTCTAGTTCTAGTCTAAGTCTAGTCATCTTCTTCTTCCTCTTTTTCTTCTTCTTCTGATGATGATGATGATTGTTTGTTATTGTTTCAGCAAATTTATTGTAAAAACACTCCATTTCAGAAAAACAGATAGACACAAGGGGGGTCAAACATTTATTTGGCCTAATCGTACAACATCTTATTAACACCTGGAAATGTTAGCAAAATAAAGAGTCAGAAAATGTATGTACAGAGACTTAACAGAACAAAAATATATATTTGATAAAAGCAGTGGTTTAATTCCCCTTTGTCGTAAACTTTGAAATGTGTAGCTGGATCTGATTAAAACTGTAAAACATCATTAAAAACAGACTAAGACTAAAACCTATTCACTCGCCCAGATCTTCTGACACCCTACAGTTTTCAGGGCTAAACATTGGAATGTAGAGCTATTCAAACACTTAAAAAAAGATTTTTTTTTTCTTTCTTTTTTTTTTTTTGTAGTTTTACATTGTCCCGTAACCGTCTCCTAAGAGGACAATTTGTCATTTCGCTCATCAGCCCTGAAAAATCAAGGATCGGATGATGTTTAAAAAGAGAAAAATGACTGAAAAGACTGTGAACAGGGAGCCACGCTCTTCCATCCGCTGCTCTTCCTCTGAGATGGAAATTCCATCAGTCGTTCCAATCCATACACAGTGATTCCCGGCCCGATTCCCAAAAAAAACAAAACAAAACAAAAAACGCTCGTGACGTGCTGCAGCACGGAGCTCACTGACATCGGACCGGACAAACTGTGAACTAGAGAACGTTATCAGCAAAGATGGTGAAAGAAGTCGGTTTCTCTGTAGTATTGCTGTAACTTTAAGATTGTGGCTCAAGTCTCATATATTTATATATATTTATATATATATATTTATATATTTCAATCTCAAAAAGAAAAAAAAAAGGATAAAGATAAACAGTCTAGGATGCCTCAGTGAAGTGAGGTCACTCTGCAGCCGGCTCTGGGTCCGAGGCTGTGGTGGGCGTGGTCTCTTCAGCAGGGGCCAGGGTTGGGGTCTCCTCAGATTTTGTGGTCTCCTCTGTGGGTGCGGCTTCTGTTTCCTGGGCAGGCTCTTCTGCTTTAGGCTCCTCCTCCTCTGCTTTGGGCTCTGCCTCCGCCTCAGGTGCCGGTGTCTCAGTGGTTTCTGCTGCAGCAGGCTCCTCCTCTTTGGTCTCTGTAGCAGCCTGGCCATTCTCCTCAGGCTTGTCTTCGGCAGTAGGCGTGGCAGAGGGCTCTGCTGCCTCCGCTGCCTCCGCTGCCTCCTCGCTTCCCTTCTTGTTCTTCTTCAGGGAAAGGCCTTTGAATTTGAAGGAGTTCTTCAGTGAGAATTTCTTCTTCTTCTGCTTGGTTTCCTTTGCAGCTTCACCGTCGGATTTGGCGGCGTCGCCTTCAGTAGCGGGGGCGGCTTCGATGCCATCTCCCGCCTCCGTCTTGGCTGGCTCCTCCTTGGCAACCTCCGTGGTTCCATTTCCGTCTGCTGCCACAGCTTCTCCATCTGGCTTGGCAGATACGTCACCATTGGTTTTCACATGGCCATTTTCCTGCAGAGAAAAGCAGAATGAGGAAAGATAAGCCAAATGCGTGTTGGCACTTACACACACACACTAGAGAAAAGCAAAGCTTGTAAATGCTTGTTTTTATAGTCATAGTGAATAGTAAATGCTTGCTTTTACAGTGTAGTTTATAGCACAATGTGTTGGCCATATTTTCACAGCATATAGCTCATTTTGATCCAATACCATGTAGTTTTAAGTCCTTTAGTGGATATATACCTCTTTTTTATTTATAAATAAATATTAAAATCACTAGTTTAAAAAGAAAATCTCATAATACAGCAATATTAGAAGAATTGAGATTTAAAGATCACTCTGCTCATCACTGTAGTGCTTAAACCTTAATATAGCCAAAATAGATTTTGCTTAATACTGGATATATAGAAAACAGTATATTTTTTCAGGTAGAAAAGACTCTTGAGGATTGTTGTGCATAATTACATAAAAGACAAAAGCAACACCCAGAAGCCCAAAAGCAGAAGTACAGAGTGTAATTAAATGCTGTGTCCACTAGAGGTGATATTGATCCACTGCATATAATCCACAGCTTAGAAAACCAGCCACTACCAGAGAGAACAAAGAAACGGGAGACACCAACCCCAAAACGGTGTTTAAAACAATGCCTCGATCTAAAACACCTCTTTTTTCTTGTATTTACAGGACATCTGACAACTAACCATTCAGATGATGTATCAGCCGAGCACTTTAGCCTTGAGATACAGTAAATGGCTCTGTAGTATTGGGGTGTTTAAATCATATGCATAAAGATATGCAAATAATGTTGATTAATAAAGAAAAGAGCTCTCTTATTACATGTGGAGGGGGAAGGGTGCATATGCATTAAGGGGGATGGGTAACATGATTATTAATGAAGTACCAGAGGAATGGTCCATGCATTCACACACACAGACACTCACGCATGCATTGCATTGTTTGCAGATCAGCAGAAGCGCTCTGCATCATTTGCATGCAGCTTTGCAACCTTTTGTTCTCAATTCGGGTTACTGCCAGCTTCAGCGCCAACACACAACCACAGAGTGAGCTTGATAATTGACTAAACTAACTAAAATGGATTTAAAAGAAGATAAGAGAGAGTTTAAAAAAAAAAAAAAAAATCAATCCAAACCCTCAAAACAACTGGTTCAACACAAAAGGATCTATCAGAACCGAATGATATTGTAGACATAACCAATTTGATAATTAAAAAATGTAACACAAATTCAAAGATTAAACTATAAAATATGTATTTTTGGTTAAATGGGTTTACTGAAAGGCAAAACATGTATGGACATCCCATTTAGATATAGCAGCAAGCTGAGGGTTTAATCATAAAAGTGCTTGTAGGTCCTCACCTGACCATTGGCTTTATCAGCCACGGCTTTTCCTTCCACTGTAGCTTCACCTTTAGTCAACTGAGCACCCATCCTCCTTTGTGTCTTCTTCAAAGAGTTAAAAATGAAAATAAAGGCAGAAAAAAACCCAGAGGGTCCTTAAATTCAAACCCAGACAGTAGAGACAGTGAGCGAACGTTTAGATTCCTGGCGTGTTTTTTGATCTGCTGTGCTCAGCAGACACAAATAAAGGCTGCTTTCTGGTAGTAAATCCACACGGCTCTGCGGGGAGAGCAAACTAAGAGTTTCACAGCTACAAGTGTGAGTATTTGTCTGCGTGACTCCACCCAGCATCTACGCCACCCAATCTGCACCAGAGGGCTGGAGCTTCATCTGCCCCATTCAACCACACCATATACACACTCCAGCAGCTTTACACCTCTGGATGCATGGACTACTCATATTAAGGGCTTTATTAGGGATTTTATTGATAGTTTGAAGAGTAAAAGCTTTTTATCCTCAACATATGTCTTAGCATCTGATGAAATATAAGAACAAGTGTTGACACAAGAGTGAATTTTAAATGATCTCATTACTTTGGCTAAGGATTTTATTTTTGTCATGTTTGCAATGTATTTCAATTCAAGTTTTACAGTGTTTCAGACTAAACATGTTTAAATTCAGGTTTACTTGATCATAATATTCGGAAAAAATAATTTTAAAATGTATCAAAAATTATACATCAGACTTTCAAGAAACATTTATTTGTTAATGTGTCAATACAACTGTATTGTATTGCATTACATATTCTGAAACATCATAAAACTAAGTGTATTATATTACTGGGAATACAGAGAAAACTGGTATTTATGTGTGTTATGTAAATAGCCTATATATTGTTCTAAAATTCTCCTTGAATTTCTCTTGAGATGTTTTAAATTAAACATTCCATGGTACTTTTGCTGTAATTGTTAATGAATTTTAAAGCTTTTGCGATATCATTTCCCATTCTTTTAGTCTTTTGTGAACTGTTCCCTTTAACTAAAGTCAGTTCTGTGATGACATCATCTCATGGGAAGTGACATCATTTTGGAGGGAAAGCAACAGCACCAGCAGTATTAGCGATGGATTTGATATATTATGCGTTATTTTGTTAGCTGGTTTGCAGATCTCTTTATCCTGTAAAATGAAAGTAAAACTGGTTTGATAACCTAACCCTAACATTTCAAACTCTCAGTCCCTCTCTGAGCAAAGGCTAACATTAGCTCTCTGTTTCCAATCTGTTCATTTTCTTGCCGTTGTGTAAATAGTCAAGTTGTAATTAAAGTGCTTGAGCTTGACCAGAGCATATTTCTGAATGTCTGCTCTACACTGTTATACATATATATATATATATATATAAAACATACTTTTTTAAATTGCAATAATGCATAACAGGAATGAGTCGTTTTTAGTTTTCACACAACACTAGTACAAGTAAAATGTATTTTAGTATAATTTTTAAACCATCCACCTTCAGGTTGTCTTTTTCTTGTAAAATTTGTATTAATAGAATTATAATGTTTTAAAGGTAATCTTTCTTTTTGAACATTGCTTGGTTTGAGCCTCCATATTCTCACTATATGAGTCAAAACAGCCAGATACATCAAATATAATACTCAGCATTCACACCTTCAAAAACATGGTTTTCAAAAGTAATAGTTCAAAAGGAATAATTTCATTTGTGTATATATATATATATATATCATATATCATTATTTTATATGTCAGGCTTTACAGGGTTAAAAATGTACTGTAAGTGCTTCATTGTACATGCATTTTTTGCCCCAGGGGAGATCACATTCTTTCTGTGCTAATCGATATTGTATCACAGACGTTGTTGATAGAGCTTAACTTGTCCTGAAGCCGGAACATTCCCGCAGCAGCAGAAGTGCAGGAATGCCACATGGTTTTAATGCCCCACCCAGAGCTGTGAGGATGACATGCAGTGCCCTGACCCCCCGCCTCTGGTATGTCAGGAATGTGTTTGCCACCCAAAGTTCCCTGCTGTCATTCAGCACACCATGGTCTTCACACAGGGAAATGAGCCCCGGGGCTGCTGGGTAATTCACCCCCGTGGCCTGGTGGGTGGACGGGGAAAGTGAGGGGATGTGGGTGGAACAAAATCCTCTGGAAAGGATTTTGCATGTTCCTCAGAAAAGACAGAAGGAAATGAATCCAGGCTAAATTATAGGTAAATGTTATAGAAAATGAACCTGAACTTCTTATTATGCAGCTGAACAATATCGGCTTTGTGTTGAGAAATCTGACTCATCCAGTCACAGTAAGATTATAAGGAGGAAATGGCACAAATGTCCTATATGTGTAAAAGTTTGGGATTGGCATTTGTTTGTCGCTTTTGCTTATGAGGTTGCATTCATTTGATCAAAATACAGTAAAAATTGTTGTATATTATTACAGTTTAAAATAGCTGCTTTCTATTTGAATATATGATGCAAATCCGAGTTTTCAGGACCATTACTCCAGTCAAGTGTCACACTGGACTTTTTCTTGAAAGTGAAGATGTATAGCCTTAAAAGTCATTCATACTACTTTATGTTAAAGTGATCCTCATCAAAGTTTTATTTACTCACCCTCAAGTATTCCAAACCTTATAGGAGTTTTTTTTTTTCTTCAGTTGAACACAAAAGAAGACATTTTGAAGAATGTGGGAAACCAGTTACTGGCAACCACTGACTCAATATTATGGAGCAAAAGTTTAAACAAGATTTTACAACTTAATTTTTAGTATGTTCTTTACATTCATCTATTGACTTCAGAAGACTTAGAATATAGGCAAAGGCAGTCCTTTTATAGACTTTTTTTTTTTTTTTTTTTTGTAGTGTGTGTGTGTGTGTGTGTGTGTGTGTGTTCAAGTGACACATTTTTCATTTTGGGCTAGTTATGTAACTAAATGTATTTTAAAATTCTTTAATTTTAGACAGTGCAAATGTAGGCAGATCCTTCTTTCTCATTCCTAGACAAGCGGTTGAGTTTGTGGTGGCGGTGGGGGGGTGGGGGTTGGAAGTTCTTTAAAATAGAGTTTGAATTAGAATGGATGGATGGAGGGGGAGGGGGAGGGGAAGAGCCTTTAGAGAGATAAACGGAGTGTGTTGTTGTGTGTGTAAGAGAGGTAGAGACAGCTGTAGTGTAGATGTGTGTGTGAGAAAGCTGCAGTGTTAGTGGGTCAGTGTGCCAGCTGCAGACTAATCATCTGCTCTTTCTCACACACTCATATTCTTTAAAGGAATAGTTCACCCAAAAATGAACATTTGCTGAAAATCTATTCACCCTCTGGCCATCGTGATGTTGGTGAGTTTGGAGAAATGTAGAATTCCATTACTTGCCTACTAATAGATGCTCTGCAGTGAATGGGTGCCGTCAAAACAGCTGATAAAAACATGACAGTAATCAATACCACTCCAGTCTATCAATCACAATGTCTTGTGAAGAGAAAGGCTGTATGTTTGTAATAAATAATTCTACCTTTAGGGCATTTTTAGCTTCAAGTTATTAAGCTTATGACTCCACAGTCCATAATATTGCTTTCCCCAGTGGAAAATTTATCAGAATTAGGAGGAAAGATATGCACAGATCAACCTTTGTTTACAAGCCCAAACAGTTCTAAATAAATATCTCAGTGGATTGTGATGTGAGAGGAAATAGAAATAGAATGTTTTACTGAAGGAAGCATTATTATAAATTATGGAATATGTATTTTGGCCAGAAACGAAGGTTTGAGGTTAAAACATCTTAATGACGGACATGTTGCTTTTTTGCTTCACAAGAGATTAATTGATTAGCTGGAGTGGTGTGGATTATTGTAATGTTTTTATCAACCATTTGGACTCTCGTTCTGACGGCACCCATTCACTGCAGAGGATCCTTTGGTGAGTAAGTGATGGAATGCTACATTTCTACAAATCTGTTGTGATCAAGAAACAAACTCATCTACATCTTGAATGACTTGAGTATTTTTAGTTTATTAGGTGGACTATTCCTGTAAGTAATATGTAAAGGGATCCAAAAATACTTCTCTACTATAATATCTTCAGCACAACTTCATCAGAAAATAACAAAAACACAAATGAATAATATTTTGATGATTATTTCAGAATGTTTTAGTATTTATTGTATCGCTTTTGTTTTGATGACAGCTGCATGAGCAAAACCTGATGATCATGTTCTTATGATTTGGGATCCAAAGAGCATGACTTATTTATTTACATTTAAATAATCAGTTACACTTTATTTTGATAATCCACATTAGACGTTCTACCATCTCTAAATAACTTTGCAACATGTTCTCAATTCTCTTATTAGAGTACCAGTAGACTGTTAGGTCTTCACTGCAGTCGTTTGTAAGCCGCTGCTCATGTAAATCATGTCTGATGTTTTATAACATTTCTGCCAACAGCCAAACTGAAAGTGTGTGTTTGTATGTGTTCTTGCAGACTGGCAGCTGAAAGAACAACTGCTTTACAGTCACACCCCCACCGCCATAACAACACAATCATCTCTCTATCTCTCTCTCTCTGTGTGTGTGAGTGTGTCAGGCCCTGTGCTTCTTCGCATTTCATTGCGATCATTCTGCATGTTAAACCATATGTAGTCGTGCACAGCCAGACCACAAACTCTCACCAAAATATTTTCAATCATCTCTTAAAACTTACTTTTTTAGGTTAGCTTTTATGTGATCAAAGTGATTATTTACTGCGTTTTTATATTAACTTTGTATTGAATGATTGTTTGTATTGTCTGTGCTTTTGTGTTTATCGTTTTAATTATTTTTTATACATGTATGTAAAGCGCTTTAAGATGAAATTTTAAAGGTGCCATATAAAATAAAGTTTATTATTATTATTATTATTATTATTATATGCACACACACTCACATATATATATGCTGTTTGACAGATAAAGTAACCAGTTATTGTTTTTGGTTTGTTTGTTTATTTGTTTTCTATAATAACTGACCCGTATTAAAATAATTGTACATCATTACTGGGCTGTACATTTACAGGTTTTCCTTTTTTTTGTGTGTGTTTTAGATGTGTTAAAAATAGAAAGATTTTGCTGAGCAGATGAAAGCATGAATCTGTTCTTGGGTTCTGAGCTGTCGTTTTTATTTAGAAGCTTCTTAAACACACACGCACGTCTAATCTGTGTATGTCAGAAAACATCTTGACGAGACAGAAGCGCTCGCTGTTTCCCAGACTCTTTCAGCTCATTCTCATTCTGTTCCAGTTTCACGTTTTCACTGATCTTCTGCTGCTGTCAGGTTGCCATAGCGCTGCGTTTCTGTTAGCGTGTTCGACGGCATGACCCATTTTTCACCCCCCCATCATCCCTCGCCCTCAATAACCCCACTCTCCCCTCCTCCAAATGACAGAAACTCTTCCACACTCCTGTTTTCCTCATTCAGTGCTCCACTCGCTCTGCTCTTCACCACGTCTGAGAGACCACATTTGCTACTCATCTACGCCTTTTTTTTTAGTTAATGTTGATGTCGTTCGAGTAAAAATTACTTAAATGTGGACTCTGCTAAACTTCACTAAAAATGTTATCGTATCTAAAGAGTAAAGTAAAAAGGCTGTTAGATTATTCATGTTAGACCAATTCAGTCTTTCTTCTTCAAAATGCAATGTTCTTTGTGTTATTTGCCATTTACTATTAACTGAAAATAGTTTCTGTTTTCAGTGTGACCCTGGACCACAAAACCATTGTCAGTTTTTCAAAATTTAGATCAATAATCATCTGAAAGCTGAATAAATAAGTATTTGGAATCTGAGGGTGCAAAAAAATCTAAATATTAAGAAAATTGCTTATAAAGTTGTCCAAATGAAGTTCTTAGCAATGCATATGACTAATGAAAAATTAAGTTTTGATATTTAACAACAAGGAAATTTACAAAATATCTTCATGAAACATGATCTTTACTTAATATCCTAATAATTTTTAGCATAAAAGAAAAAACTGTAATTTTGACCCAAACAATGTATTTTTGCCTATATTGCTGCAAATATACCCCAGCGACTTAAGCCTGGTTTTGTGCTCCAGGGTCACATATAAACCTTTAAAATCAGACTTACATCTGACTGTTTGTTATGTCAGAAGTGATGTCACTTTATCAACTTTTTATTTTATTTGTTTTGTTGTTTTGTTTTATTCATTTTATTTATTATTTCATGTTTTTAATGTTTTAAATATGTTGCTGACTTCACGGTACAGAATGCTGCTATCCATAATCTTAAAAGAGAGACCATACCTATACTCATATAATTATAAACCTATATCTTATTTTGGGATTAACAAATTAATGCATTGTGTTTATACTTATAATCAATGACAATATAATTGTTGTATCATTGTTTATATTTTGTTTGCAATGCCTCATGGGACTGCATTTCCCATATTACTCAATCAAGAAGCACATGACCTAAGATACTAGTTTCTAGAAAATAAGTGAGATATTCTTTCTTTTGAAATGTATTTATTACTGTGTATAAAATTGTCTCAGAGCCAAATGGTTTGGTTCATGAGTAATTTTATATGTGATTTTCAGAGTTCTTAAAATAAATGTCCAAGTCTTTTAAATGCTTTTATGACACTTAAATGGTTTTTGTTTTCTTGTAGGAGCTTGAAAGTCTCAGTCTCCATTCTTTGCAACTGTAAAGATGAATGAGAATACATTCAAAACCAGAAGACAGAAAGCCATAGGGGTTTGGTGTGGAACAACTTTATGGTGAGTGAATGACAGATTTTTATTTTGGGGTAAACTAGGGTGAATTTTCACGTTGACTTGAAACCAAAGAGTTTGTAGAGTATTAACTCAGTCAACACAAGCTAACAGCAGATCAGTGTGTGTGTGTGTGTGTGTGTGTGTGTGTGTGTTTAATAATCTGATTATGATTTCATTTCATAAGACATTCACGCATATGAACCAAAATAAGAGCTGGCATGATTTATAAATCAGGAGCATAATCACAGGATTTACATGACTGGATTACACACGCACACACACACAAACACAGAGTATGTAGTGTCCGGCTTGACACATCTGGTGCTATTTGTCTTTATGGCTGAAAAAGTTTCAAAGCAGGAAGTAGAAAGACATCCTGGGTTTAACAGGGCAGCACGTCCTCTTAAACACACACACTCAGGATATAGCAAAACACTACAGTCCCAGCTATAGGAACATTTTGCAATAATTCCCATTAAGTTATGAAAATTTATGTTTTCTGAATATTTAAAAACTTCAATTTTTGTGAATAATTCCAAAACTCCAAATTTGTTGTCAAAACAAGCATTATGGGAATGTTACTTTGGAATGTTCTGAAACAACTAGAATGCTCGAAAATTCCAGCTTAAAGGGGTCATCAGATCAAATTCACTTTACAAGTTGTTTAAATATAAAAGTGTGTTGGAAGAGTGTGTTCACATCCATCCTATAATGATAAAAATCCACCCTGATTTGTCTTTACTCAAATCAGACTGTTCTGAGATTCCTGTCTGAATGAGGTAGTTCTGCACAGGCCCCTCCCACGACACTTGATTGACAAAGCCGTTTGACCTTAGCCCCGCCCGTAGTGAGCTGTCATCAGTCCTCTATTGAGTCAACTCTGGTGCAGGGGAGGACAAGATGTCTCTGATTAAGCGATTGAAGTGTTTAGTTGTTGGATATAATAATGAATATAGCAGTTGTTATTTACTTGATGTGTTAGCGTATCTGAAGCAGTCGAAAAGTGCATGTACACATATCTATGATCTGCTCATCACTCAATAGAAGAGAGGGGCGGGGTCAGCAGAGCTCATTAGCATTTAAAGCAACATAGACTAGAATGGCTTTATGCAAACAGAACTGATTTTGACAGGGTAGAGAAGGTGTCTTTTTACACTACAACTGAGAAATTTTTTATTAGGACCCTAAAGAATCTCATCAACTAACATTCTGCTATTGTAACATTGATCATCACTTTGAGGGAAATTAGCCAGAACATTGAAAAGCTACAGACTCCAAAACTAGAAAGAACTGCATCTAAAAACCTCAGCAATTTTAGCATCTGGCAGTTTTCAGTACGTAGTAAATAATGGGAAACCCAGAACTGTAAAACAGAGGTCAAGTTGAAAATCTAGACATCCCTCGTAAGTGTCCAACTTTCAACATATCCTGTGTGTGTGTGTGTTAGTAAATCACGTGAACTATGTCAGGTTTTGGAGTTCAGCTATCTGAGATGTGTTGTGTTTGATAGTGGAGAAATGCATGAACTCTTACCACAATGCAAAAATACTTGACCCAGGTTATTTAATCAGACTGAGTTATTCAGGAATGATGACATACAGCTGATTTCAGACTTGTGATAACATTTCTTTGTGGAAAAAAAAAGTGTGCTTAATTGTATTTTATGGAATGTGCACTTGTAGTGTACTTTTAAAAATCAGTATTTGCAGTAGGGCTGTCACGATATTACATTTTTCACACCACGGTTATTGTGGCCAAAAGAATTCACGATATCGATATATCTATAGAAACCTTTGGGGAAAAAAACTTTAGCAGTCAAGTTATTTTTTACTTTACTTTATTTCGTTTTCCCTTTTTAACCTATTCAAAGAACATAAGACAGATGCATTGTATGCACTCTGGGTTTCTCATTCTTATTTGAAGCTCCCTATGAAATTACGAGAGAGAAAATACGGTCAAGATCAACATTATGATAAATAAATATTAACATCAACTGATACTTTAACATGTTAACTTATGTACCCCTATTTTAAGCTTTTTAAACTATGGTTGCGCCGGCGCCAGCATAGATAAAGCATTACATGGATGGCACTGCGATAAATTTTAAAGAATCACCCTTTATTTGTTTCTCTCATCACTTCAAACATTTGTTATATTCAAACGTAAAGTGACCTGCGAAGTGGACATCAGGATATTCTGCCATAATTCTAGTTCGAAGCGAACGTATACGTTTCATTCAAGGGGCTTTGGAGCATGCGAGACTGAATTTAAATTTAATTTAAATTAAAATACAGAGGTATATGATGTCACACTTGTCCGTGTGTGAAGACATTGCGCAGCATTGAATGTTCCAATGTGAAGTAAACTTGAACGGATTTCCCAGCTCAGGGAGTAGGGAGCAATGAACACTGTCACGCACGCAAAATTAACACGATGTCGATATTTCATGATTTGAATATCACGGTTATCGTCAATACCGTTATATCGCGACACCCCTAATTTGCAGATAACATAATATTAAGTAACCCTTTATTTAAATAAACATGGAATGTGTAAACAGAGAGAGTATATGTACTCCAATAATCTTATAGTGT
>JAUMHE010000062.1:19766577-19802603 GCA_032359235.1 Enteromius mattozi | reverse complement strand
TGACATGTAGGTGCAAAGCTACTTATTGTCAACAGATTGTTCAAAAGGGACCATCAAAATAAAGTGTTACCAAAAAAAAAAAAATATATATATATATATATATATACACACACACATACATACATATATACATATACATATATATGCACACACATACAGGGTGCGATTTGTGAAAAAAACAGAGGATGGATGCTTTTAAAAATAATAATTTTTAAATGTTTTTTTAATATGACACAAACTGTATTTAACATGATCACATTTATATGAAAACATTTTACATTAGGCCTATTAATTGTAATGATTTTATTTCCACGGTTATTCAACCAAATAAGTTTTATCGAGAAAGCAACCAAAGAACACAATGGAGCTTTGTGAAACTCCAAATCAATTAAACCATTGTGTCACAAAATGATTCACTGTTTCGAAGTGCTCAAATTGGATTGTGTATCACAAAAAATTGATTCAGATCGAGACTTCAAAGCGTGTATTATGTGTATTTAAATCGGGACGTCGGACTGGGTTCACAGAATTTTTTATCCCAACATGCATGTATATATATATATATATATATATTGTAGTGTTTGTGTAAACTTAGTATCAGTGACAATTAGGATGCTGCTGCTTTATGAGGTACAGTAGCTGTATGCAGACAAAGTATCTCACTAGTTTCTGGATCATGATCACGTGTTTATATATCCTGCTGCCATCTTTACTAATGATAGTGTGTGAAATGTTTGGGACAGGATCCAGATATGTATCATGACAGGCACATGAATCATTCTAGGTACTTAACACTTTTTTTTTTCTTTCTTTTCTTTTTTTAATGTGACTGTTTTTTTTTGTTTTTTTTACATATGAATGAATGCTTGAGTGAACACTTACAATGTAGTCTGAACTGACATTTATTTCAACTCTAATTCTGATTGGCTGAGCTATGCTCATATACTGTAAGAACAAGAATTTAGCAGATGTGAAGTATGTCAAACAGTTGAAATTTTGAGATAATAAATGACATGAAGTCATTTATAAGATATGATAAGAAGTTGTAGTTATGAGATAATTCATTTAATAATGAGGGAAAAGCTGAAGTTATAAGATAAAAAGTCATGACATTAATTATGAGAGAAATCACTTAATTATGAGAAAATTTGAAATTATGAGATTATACCATTAAGTCATACTTTTGCCAAAATTACCTTATATTAAGTCATAATTATGACAAAACTAGGTCTGAAATTATGAGAATCATAATTATGGCATAAAGATCTCTTATGATCTCTTTATCAACATCATCAATAAAACAAATCCTCTGTACTAATATTTATCAAGAAAAGGCCTAAGCTCAAATAATATTTTTATAGTTAAACATTTCCTTTTCCCTTTTTAAATGAGAGTAAAATCAGCTACACAATCAGGTAACTCCCTCGCATAGAAATATGATCAGGAAAAATTCCTCAGCGATGGCCACAGACCATTTTCATTATTATAATACATGACCTTAATAAACTGCAGCATAGAGCTGAAACGCTGGCCTCACTCCAAACACACTATTAGTATGATCATATTCCTCATGTTTCAGGTCCTGCACTATTAGCTCAAGAGTAGAATCAGATGCAGAAATGCAGTGAAGATAAAGATATTCATACACACACAATTGGAAAAATTAATTAGCACACATTAATTGGAAAGTTTATCGAAGGTTTGAGCAATTTATTGGGAAAAAGTGATTAATCTTTTTAACAAACAATTTAACATATTTAATAATAATTTGCAAGACTGATAATAATTTTCAAGATTTAATAGACCAAAACCCGCAAATGATCAGATAACAGCAATGACAGAACATGATCAAAGTAAAATAAATAAATAAAGGGTAAATATAAATTAACAAAATGAAGTTTGATATATCAATAAATGTCAGATTTATCCTTATGTGAAATAAATGTTCAATTAATTAATGTTAAATATGTAGTGTGAAATAGCTCCAAAGAATTTTTTTCTTAAATGTTGAACAATAAATGATAAGCCACTGAACAAATGCTGAGCTTTTATTTTATTTATATACTCTATTTATTTTTGCATAGTAAATAAGGTTTATCGGTTCCTAGAAGAAAGGTAAATCAAAGGCTTAAATAATATTTTTTTAGGATGTTTTTTTTTTTTAATAACTATTGAAGAATGTATTTTTAACTTATTGGATTTATTGCATGTCAAATAAATATTTTTGCCTTAGAAAAATAGATGCCAAAGAGGGCTAATAAAGCAATCCAAACGAAAGGCCTTTGTGTTCTTTGTTTCTGCTTGTGTGAATCTCTTTCAAGACAGATGAAAGATTTATTTGATCATTCTTTTACATACATGAGTTCAACAGAAACTCAAGATAACAACAATCAATTTCCCCCCCTCAGAATTTATTATAGGGCTATGTTGAGTTTCATCACGCCAGAAACATTTGTCTTAGAGTGGTTGTAGATTTTATCAAACTTTTATCCAACGCTTGGCCTGAAATATTTCATTATATGAAGCAACTCAGACAAATTCATCTGATATTTTGACTCAGCTGTGAACTTATTCCTTATGAAAAAGGGAAAGGCTTGTTTATGTAGTGATAAGAAACTTGGCAGATTAGTGAAATATTCTACTGTACTTGTTAAAGAATGTCTTACACACTCTCTCAGTTATTTATGTTATGTTGTACTTTCAACACATCAAGCCTAAGAAAACACAAGCATCACGTGTCCTTAGCAAAGGTGATTCCAAGGCATTGTGCCAAGCACATACATTAATGGCAGATGAACTGAAAATGAACCGATATAAAACATATTTGCTATAGTTTAGCAACATGCTAACAACAAACTATTGGAATTCAGTCTAAAGCTCTGAACTTCCAGTTACTTTGTCTCAAAGTCAATTAATTTTTGGTTAAGTGTCTGATGCGAACATTTGTGGTGGATATAAGCTCAGTATATTTTCACATTTTATTTTATGTCCACATTCTACTAACAGTAGAACTACTACATGTCAACTAGCAGTCATTAGAGTTTTAGCTGCTAACACTTTATTTTGATGGGTCCACAACATACAACTACTGACTATCCAGCCCAGTTTCCCAGCAATTCGTACATATTTTACGAGGTGGCTAATAACTCACTTTGTTGCCAATTTGTATGAATTTGTATGAATGACCTACACCTACCCGTCAATGGGGTTTAGGCAAATCGTACAAAATCGTACAGGTGAGGTCATATGAATTTGTCTTCAGACTGTGTTGGACTATCAGAAACTGTGCAAGTATATGTTAACTTATTCTCTACTAACCCTAAACCAAACCTAACAGTCTACTCTGAGAGTTAGTAGACATGTAGTTGCAAATTACTGAGAACTCGTTGACATATAGTTACAAAGTTACTTATAGTTAGAATAAAGTAAAATAAAGTAGAATAAATCAAAATAAAGTGTTACCAAAAAGGCAGTAGTTCGAGACAGTAAACGTCATCACACTAAACTCAAAAAGTCCACTTTCAAGGACTCATTGGGGAAATAACTGCACACTTGAAACTATTCATACGCAAACTTTACTAATTGTGCATTTTAAGCATTGAAAGCATAATAGTGGTGACATTGAAGTTGTGCGACTGAGATAAAAAATCAGGATTCTGAAGAAAAAATGTCGGAATTGTGAGATGTAAACTTAATTTAAAATTGTGAGAACCAAATTCTGAATTGTGAGGGAAAGGTTGCTCATTTTTCTATGTTTATTCCACAGCAGAAATAATCTATCATAGTAAATTTCTCACAGATATGTTTTTTTTTATTTTGAAGCATCCAGTATATGCAATATTTTGACCGCTAAAAGAATTGTTTTTTTTTAGGAATATACTTTCTTCTCATTTTTATTCAGTGACAGTTCACAGTTACCCCTGGCTGTCAACCAAGGACCAAAAACTCCATGAAAGAGCCATGAAAGTAGTTCATGGAGCCTGACAGGACGTGGTCACTATGAAGTGTTGTTGTGTGGAAAAGTGGAGCGTGTACATCTGTAAGAGCTGTCATAACATCACACCGCACACACAGCACTGGAGGCTCACGGAGGGAAGATTTTCCACTACACTTCACTACCAGACCCTAGATGGATGAGGAGAGAAAGATACTGGCCTTCATATGTTCCTCCATTGATTTATTTTCATTTTTACGCATGCTGCACGTCACCACAGAAGTTTACAAAGACTCGTGGCTCGTGGCTGTATGGGAAAGATGTCTACACCGTGTTTCAGATACGTTTGGAATGATGCAAATATCTCTGGCATGATTTGCAAAGTTTTAAAGATGACGCAGGGCTACACGTTATTGGGGAAACAAAAATGACATTGCAAGGTGAAAAAATATGGAACTTTTTAACAGATGAATAACTTTATAAAGAATTAATTACTCTAGAAAAAAGTGGGGTGATTCTTTTGAGTGCATCTGCATAGAAAATAAAACGTAAAATTTGTACAATTATACTGCTATCTTCTATTTTTCTAAGTCAACAGTTTTAAAAAAAAATATTTATACTTTAATTTTTATAGGCCACATTCTCACTGTTTTCAGTCAATTCAATATGACTATAAAATTATGAATTATTTAGATTTTTAAAAATAATTTTTAAATAAAATATTAGACAAATAAATATGTTTTACTAATACTGTTCAAATGAAAAGTGTTGTTAATAAATAAATAAATAAATATATATTAGTGATGTTAATTAATGTTCTAATATTTACGTCGTTTTATTTTCAAATGTAAACTATCAAGCATTTATTCTGGTAGGTTTCCATGTTTCAAAATTAGGTGTGGCACTGTGCCACATAAGAAAAAAAAATGGTCTGTTAAATCTATAAGTAATAATAAGTTTACATAAAAAGTTGAATTTAAAATAAGTTGAAATTATGATATAAAACAATTGTGATATAAATCACACCATCATCATAACTATGAGATAAAGTCATACTGTCACAAAGTCATACTTGAGATGATATTATATTTATCAGATAAAATTTAAATTATTAGATAAAAATATATTATCATAATTCCAACATAAGCCATATTTGAGATGAAATCAAATATGTGATAAAGTAATAATTATGACAAAATTAAGCTCCACTGGTGACATAAAAAGTTCAAATTATGAGATAAAGTCATAATTATGTTTTTATCCTTTTATGTCATAATTTTGACTCTTGAAATGACCTTTAAAAATCATAATTATTAAAAAGCTAGACTTTTTTGTCATAATAATGTTGAATTTATAAATGATAAAAAGTCATAATTAGGTCATAATTTTCAAATAAAATCAAAATATAAATTTAGTTAAAAAAACCAAACACAAAAATAAATGTGTTGTAATATTTCTATTAAATATTAAACAAAAAGAAACAAATATTTAATACAAATTACTTTTTTTATAGTACAACTGTCAAATTACTGTACTAATACATTTCTTCACTGTCAAATATCAAACCATCAAGCATTTATTTTTACGTGTTGCAAGGTTTTAGAGCAAAACATGGCACTGTGCTCATTTACACATGCACTGTGCTCATTTTTAGCTTCTCTCACAGTAAATGACCCAAACATTCTGAGAAACTGAAAGACTATACACAGTGTTTTCACTCTGAAACCGTATAAAGTGCATATGTTTATTTAACTGATTTGCATCCTACAAAATACACATTTTTCAATGCCAGCTAAGATTTATTTATAAATAAGTCATGTACAAGTTAAAGCCCACAATGAGATGCAACGTGGACTAAACTTACTAACAGCTGGAGCTGCTACCATAAATGCTCAGCAAGAAGATAGTCTACCTTTTTTGAGAGTTTTGAACTCTTGAAGGCTCCTGGGTTTTTGATATTGATGTAGCGACTGGAGACGTGCAGTGTGTTTACAGTGAAAAGAGTGAACGGCTGGTCAGGGTGAAGGTTTCTGGCAGCAGAGATGCAGATGCCTGATTGTGACGTCACAGACGCCTGAGGAACCGACTGTTGACTGCATTCCAGTTGTGCGGTGGTTTATTTCCCCTCTCTCTTTCTCTCTCTCTCTGGCAGCTGTGAGATTTGGCAGCGTGCCTCCTCGCACACACAAACTCTGGGTGGAACAGATGCTGTAAAGAAAAAAAAAAAACAGGAAAGAGGGGCAGAGCATTGAGAGAGAGAGGTGTAAAACAAAAGGCTCTGCTCCAAAACCTATGCGCTGCCTCCTGCCTGATGCTTTTGAAGGCGGCATTAGGTATGTAAGTGAAACCTTATCTGGAGAACACTACATATGCAGCATGTCCATCTGTTATGCAAACAGAAAAGTCAGTGTGTGGGCAGTATCTAAAAGAAATTATCATTCCAAAGAAATCTTCATTCCATCATTCCTTATTCCAAACCTGCATTTTGTTATTTATATATTCCCCCCTGCTGAACACAAAAGGAGTCATTTTAGGAGACATTTGTTATTTTTATATAGACCCTTAAAAGACCCTTTTTTACAGTATATTTTCATTTATTTTAATACTTTCTCATTAATATTCATGTATACTCATATTCATTAATTTAGAAAATCATATTATTGTGACATATAGGATTGTCATATTTATGAAATGTAAAGTAAAATGATTATATAGTATATGTTTATGGGATAAAAGGTTGAAATTGAGAACATTAGAAACATAAAAAATTGATATACTAAGTCATAATTATAAAAATTATTAAGCCATTATTTATGAGATAAAGTCAAAATTAGGAGATAAAGTCATAAGTATGATATAATTAATAAAATATAATTAATAAAAATGCAATCAAAATTTTAAAAAGGCATAATTATTATATAATTATGTTGCACATATGGCATAAAAAGTCAAAATTATGAGATAAAAGTCACAATTAGGACATAAGTTATATTTTAGATGAAGTCAAATATGAGATGTCAAAATTATGAGACCAAGTCATAATAATGCCATAATTAAGTCATAATTATGAGATAAAGTCATAATTCTGTCATAAAGTCATGCTTGATATGACGTTATATTTATGAGATAATTTATAATCCAACTTAAATCATATTTGAGATGAAGTCATATTTGACCAAATTAAGCTGCACTGGTGACAAAAGTCAAAATTATGATATAAAAAGTCATAAACAATGTTTTTTGAGTCATTATGACAAATTTGTCAATTTAGACTTTTGACTCAGTCTCATCATTTCAACCTTTAAAAGTCATAATTATGAAAAAGCTGGACTTTTAAAGTCATAATAATGATTGTTTATGTGATAATTGTGGGGTTTTTTTACTCATAATGTAGACAAATGGCATGATTTGCCAAAGCATGTTTGTTTTTCTTATGTGGCAGGAATGGGCTTTTAAAGTTTGTAATGTATCATAAGGACTCATAAATGCTGCCAAATGTGCCTTTTACTGACTGTAACATGTGAAAGTAGCACTGTGAAGGAGCCTTGTTTGAAGAATATGTGCTTTCAGTGAACAAGTCTGTGGTTTTAGCCTGAACGAGTGACACAGACATCTCTGTGAATTAACTGAACAAGTGTCTTCACGAACAAACCGAGAGAACGAGGCGCGTTGTTCATGAATGAGGCGGAAATAAAACAATAGATCCTTTATGAAGCTATTTTCCTCAGGAGATCTTGCCTCCACATTTGTCAGACTATCTCAAACTGTCATATCTCTTGATCTGCTTGATTGACTTGAGCATCAGGAGTGGAGGATGTGGGCTATACAGAGGTGTATTGACCACACGGATCCCTGTAGTATCCCTCAGGAAGGTTTGGATGGCCACTTACTGTCTAACTGTAGGCGGTTAAAACTGATGCATTGTGGGATACAGAACCGATACTGCCCACATGGGGTCCATCCATTTGACACTGAAGAAGAAAAGAGAGGACTCTAGGGTCTCGTGCGTGTGTGTAATCTGTGTATTTGTGGGTAGCAATCTCTTTATTTATGGCTAAAGGAGGCTGTAGAAGTGCTGTGATTAGCTTGTATCTCATGATGAATCTTTTATTGATCTGTAGGAAGAATAATGGCTCCATTATAATACTGATATTTGCTCAGAGCTGCTGTGGTGTTTCTGATGGTGTTGAATGATGAGGACTAAACACTGAATGGGTGCTGACAGACTCTTTCCTTTTCTCACTTTCTTCTCGTTTACGCTAACATCAATTTTATTTGCCGCTGTAAAGAGAAATGGATTTAGTGACAATGTATTAGTTAACTGTGATGTTTTCCAGGCAGATCTACCATGAGTGGCAAGATTGTATAGTTATTTATGTTCTTTTTTAGACACTATCGTTCCAAAAAAACAGGGGAAAAAATTGTAATAAATACTTTTATTCATCAGAGATGCCTTAAATCAATCAAAAGTGACAGTTAAGACTTGTAATCTTACAGAATATTTCTATTTTAAATTAATGCTGTTCTTTTGAACATTCTATTTATGAAAAATAGAATCCTGGAGGATTTTTAGGATGGCGTTAAAATAAAATAAAATAAAATAAAATAAATTAAATAGCACAATCATTCTAAAAATTGACAGTAATAAGAAATTTTTCTTGAGCAGCAAATCAGCATATTAGTAATCCATAATTTCTAATGAATTACATTTTTAGAATATATTCATATTTAGAATAAAGGAGGTTTAATATTCCATGTGATGAATTTCACATTATTACTGTATTTACTGCATTTTTCGCTCAAAATTAATCATAAATATGCTCTCCAAGAAAAAGGTGGATAAGACTCATATATTATCATATTAAATGTTTTATATAGTCATATAATTAATGTAAATGTAAATTTGGCTCTCTGGTGAACAGCTGTCGATGTGTGCTGCACCAGGAGCGGGCAGATGGGACCTTCTGGGGCCGGTCTTGTGCCCAATCTTACTCTGGTACTAAATCAATCCAAAAACAGGTAATGACATCAGGTACACTCTATCTGCTCAGGCAGCTACATACTCAGGCAGTCTCTGTTTACACCTGGTAAAAAAAAAATAAAAAGTGTACAATATGGTTTGATTGACTAAATGACAAATGTCACCTGTATTAAAGGAATAGTTCACTCAAAAATTTGAGTTTGTAGAAAATGTACTCACTCTCAGGCCATCAAATATGTAAATGAGCTTGTTTCTTCATGGGAACAGATTTGGAAAAATGTAACACTACATCACTTGTTCACCAATGGATCCTCTGCAGTGAATGGGTGCCATCAGAATGAGAGTCTAAACAGCTGATTAAAAACATCACAATAATCTACACCCTTCCAGTCCATCATTAACATTTTGTGTGGTGAAAAGCTGCTTGTTTGTAAAAAACAAATGGAAGTCGATGGGACCCAAAACCATTTACCAACATTCTTCAGAATATCGTCTTTTAAGATTAAATAAAAAAAGGTCATCCAGGTTTATAATGATGTAAGGTAAAATAAATTACAGAATTGTAATTTTAGATTGACTATTTCTATAACAACAAGTGTAGTGCAGTTCTTGTGCTTTTTACTACACTATAGCTGAACAAGGGAAAAAAAATAAGACCTAAACCTAAACGTTGATGAAGTCAAGAAATAACAGGGATTGTTTAATTCTCAAGCTGCATGTTGAAATAATGGCCAAATAATGGCCAAATAATGGCGTCAGTGGTGAAACTAGTTTCCATGCGGTGAAGGAATGGGATCGCCTCATCAAGAATTCTCCATCCACACACACACACACACAGATCTGGCACAGAGTGAACTGGGCTGTGTATTGAGTGATTTACTGCAGCAGTGCATTTCTGTTAAAGTGTAGAGGGATTTGAGGAGCGCCGGGGGAGTGGATGCAATCATGAAGTCTGAAGACAAACATGCAAAGAGCATCAAAGAGGGACAGATAGAGAGAAGACGGCCGTGTCTGTGTTCAGAATGGAAAACTATCTTCATACTTGCTACAAACTGCAAAGTATACACTGTATTCTCTACCCTTGTGGAACAGAAGTACACATTAGCATACTTTTAAAATGAATAATTGTTAAAGAAATAATATACTTTAAAAGAATTTACTTAAAGGAATGGTTTACCCCAAAAATGATAATTCTGTCATCTTTTACTCACCCTCACAGTGTTTATGTTTTTTGTTTTAATTTTGTTATGCATTTTAAAAAATGTTAGTAACCAGGCAGTTGGAGTGAAAACACTCGACAGCTCAGGATCACACACCGAGAACCATGTAAGGCCTGGTCAAGTCTGCAGTTCACTCCAGTGTGTGTTTAAGGAACAGCGATTCAGCATAATCACATCTGATAGAAAAAGCAGAAGTATCTGTGTCCTTTGGTATGTATGTGTGTGTGTGTGTGTGTGTGTGCAGTTCAGACCTTCTGAATATGAATCTATCACAGTTTATGACACTTTATGGAAACACGGGACAAGACAAATAAATCTGGTAAAGCTCTTCTGAGTGTGAGGGAGCGTTATGGAGAGTGACTAACCTAAAGCAGCGACACAAGACGGTAGTTCAGTACGCTAGTGAGACAAAAATGCTGCATCGCTGTTTTTATGTCACGTGATAATGTGCATGAGGGAACTGGAACAATAATAAAATATACATACATGGAGCAGTAATAAAAAAATAAAGAATAAAAAAACACAGAGGGTATTTAAAGTGAAACTGCACTGTGCTTTATCAAGGTAAACTCTCCTCCTTTATTGAATCATTTAGTGATTCATCTGTATACTTCATGTAATGAATAACAGAACTTTCAGCCCTTTGAGCCATTTTAGATCTTTTTGGAGTGAATTAGTTTGGAAATCTTGCTGTTTGCTACTGTTCTTAACTTTATTTTATAAATTAGAATGTATTAATTGATTTATAGGTGCAATACTGAAATAATCAAAAGTTTTTCGTCTCTGAACTGCCAAACTGATGCTAAATGTATTGAATTGAAAGTGCAATCAGAGATCTGTTTGTTGTCAGATAAATTCTGCAGGTCTCTCATACTCACAAAGAAAGTATTTATTTGATAAAAAATACAGTAAAATTCCTAAATATTATTTCAATTTCAAATAACAGTTTTCTATTTTAATGTATCCAATATATATATAAAAATATATTTAATATATAAAATCTATTACTGAGATGGAAGTCTGAATTTTCAGCATCATTACTCCAGTCTTCAGTGTCACATGATCTTTCAGAAATCATTCTAATATACTGATTTGCTGCTCAAGTAACATTTCTTATTAATGTTAATTAATATAACTGTGATTTATTTTTTAACATTATACATTTCTTTACTGCCACTTTTGATCAATTAAATGCATCCTTGGTAATTAAAAGTATTAATATTGTATTTAAATGAATCTTAACAGTCATAACTATAGTTTAACTAATTGATGAATGGCTTGCAAAGCAACATTAGTGTGGCAGCCACTCAGATGTGTGTGTGTGTGGCATTCTCACCGGTTCCTGTTGTGGCTGTGGTCGACAGGCTATACTGTGTTTATCTCCAGAGTCACTGATATGAACGGCCACATAAACACAGCAGTGCATCGCCAGCACAGTGCTGCATTCCTGCAGCTCCTCCATCATTCCCTCTGCTGCCTGCTGAAAACATTATCAGCACCACAGACACACTGACTGATAAAATATACAATCCCACAGTCCACTGCTACTGCCATGTTTCACACTCACCTCCATTCATTTGTCATTATCATGTTCAGGGAAGGCAAAAACAGTATTTGGATAATTAATGGTATAATACCATTTCAGGATAACATATTATTAAAAACAAAACAAAACAAAAAAAAGGTTTTATTTAATTTATTTAATTTAACTTTAAAATATTAAAAATACATTTATCATAAATTGATAGATAGATAGATAGATAGATAGATAACTCCTTATAGTACAAATGTGTGTGTATATATATATAAAATACATTTACGGCATTTACTTACTTACTTCACTAACTCATTCATTTATTTTTATTTATTCCAAATTGGCTGTGACTGAGAGTTTGTTTCAGTGGACAATAATTTAGTTTATTGTATTTATTTCATTTACTGCAAAAAAAAAAAAAAAAGTTAAATGATTAAAGTTGCTGTTCAAAACAAGACCCTTTAAATACTTTTGGGGTGGCTGGATCAGCATAAAACAGAAAGAAGAAATGAAAGCGACCACGAAAATCCCAGTTTTTCTTGGCAAAGACTCAAAGACCCATTTCGTTCAGTGCCCAAAGCCTCCAGGCAGAAACAGGCTGCTCTCAAACGCCAGCTTTTGGTTCATTGCATGATGACACGTCCATGTTTAAAAAATGACTGAACATTATTTATTGACATGAATTCCTTGCTGAGGGTAACAGGACCATGCTGTCACAAGGTATTAGCCAAGAGTCATATCACTGTGAGAAAGAGTCGCTCTGAAACACCTGCACCGCTATCACAACTCAACCATACAAACAGGTACAACACACAGAGTGTTAACAATGCAGATACAAAACAACACGCTATTTTACCAGCGTATAAGCATTCACTAGTATAGATGTGATAGTGATGAGCCGCTGGCACTGAGACGCTCTGGGTTATTGCACACAGAACCCGTCTTGCTGAGTTAGTTTGCAGTGTCCTCTAATGCACTGCAGGCTATTTCACCGGAGGCATACCATCAAGAAAACTGGGGAAAATCATTTTTTAAAATCTTATAAAAACTCATGTTTATAAATAATGAGGTTTTAAAGGAATTCAACACATAATGAAGCACAATGAATAATAAAAGCACAGTGAAGTGTAACAGAATGCAGTGTAACAGAGTCTTGAAATGAGCTATATATGAAAAAATGTGACGTACAAGGTGTGAAATACACCATCTAAAGATATATAACACGTGCATACATGGAGCAGTAATAAAAAAAATCAATAAAAAAAAAAAATCAATATACAATATAGGTCAATATACAGTACAAAATTGTAACATATTTTTACATTTTAAAATAACTTTTTTATTTCCAATTTTTTTTCAGCATCATTACTCCAGTCTTCAGTGTCACATAATCCTTCAAAAATGACTCTAATATGCTGGTTTGCTGCTCAGATTTTTGAGGAATAGTGATCTTTTTCTTTTTTTTTTTTAAGATTCTTTGATGAATAGACATTTTAAAAGAACATAATTTATTTGAAGTAGAAGACTTTTGTAATATTATAAATGTTTTTACTGTTACTTTTAAACTATTTAATGAATTTCAATGTATAAATTATATAAACTTGAGCGTATTTGCTAATACAGAAAGAAGAAGCATCTAGACGGACAGAAAGACAATGTGATACTGCAAGGAAAGAAAGGGGAAGTTGAACTGTCAGAGGAGTCCATCTGGAACACAGACAGTAATTTAGAAACAGTTTAATCTGTCTCTGAAGCAGAGATTAAAATGAGGAATTGACATTTACTTTCATCAATGTTTTAAGACAGAACAGAACTTCTAAAACAAACTCTGCCATCAAATGCCCTCTCTGACCTCATCCATCACTCTCTAAATTCAGTGGTTTGAAGTGAACACGATAACATATTTGAAATCTTTGGCAGAGGGGAAGATTTTCAGACTTAATTTAGCTCTGTTTGTCATACGAAGCTATTTATTGTTTGGCATCAGAAGACTATAAGCCTATTTATGGTCTGTTTTGTTATTAGTGTCCATTTAAAAGCGGCACTCTATATATTCTGAGGTGTATCCTCTTTTGTATGTAAAGGAAGAAAGAAGTCATACAAGTTAGAACAACAAACCTGCAAGTTTCATTTTGAAGTAAACTGTTCCTTTAAGTATTCACAAATCAATTTTGGGTGGTTGGTGTATCTAACACTTTAAGCCTGTGTTTGTGTGTGTGTGGATTAGTGGTATTGAGTAGGATGTTTTCTTTTCTTTGTACGTGTCACCATTATTGGTTGAGCTCCAGCTGATGATGTCACCGGCTGTGATCTTTGCAGCTGGTCAGCAGATTCAGCATAACCAGCCAATGACAGCACAGGTATGCGTGCGGCCCTGGTGATGTCATAGAGGACACAATGCAAACAGAGGAGGAATCGAGCAATCTGATTGGTTGTCAGACTAACTGTGCCTCCACAAAAGAAAACAACCACCCAAGTGTCCTAATCCTGCTGTTCCCCAAATCTATGTGTGTGTGTGTGTGTGTGTGTGTCCTAGTATAGTGTATATAGCATTGTGATTTTTGTATGATGTCACTCTGTGGTATATACACACATTTGCCATTCCATTGCATTATTCTAATATAATTAATATAAATACAAATAATCCAAACTTTTTGTTAGTGTGTTAACCTGTCTCACCTCTAAAACAACTTTAATTTTTTATTTGATTTCTCAAATCCTTATTCTTCAACCACACTTTACTGTATTTTAAATATCATACACATAATGGTCCACTTTTCACAACACAGCCAATTCCCAATGGATAAAATTAAGTCCTCTACCATATTACTTTGTGTTATACATACCTTTTCCATAAAACATACAAAAGGCTGCAAAAATAAATAAATTAGACATCTTATGTGTTTTAAATCATATATGATGAAATAGACAGGAGAATGACTCATATTATGCATGTTTAAAAGCTAAACCTGATTGCAGAACTGTGTGTGTGTGTGGGGGGGTGTACTGTGGAATTTTATGTTATATATTTGGAAACCATTTCATAAAGTTGCTAATTTCAGACTTGCCTTTGTCAGTCATGGCACAAGAGCTGAAACTTATGGGCACCACATGAGCATGTTATTTTAGAACGTCTCTATGTGTCACTTCCTCATAACCCTCTGTCTCTCTCTCTCTCTCTCACACACACACACACACACACACACACACACAGTGCTCACCCACAGTAAGCACAGGCTGGCAACCAACATGCTTAACTCAAGAAACTTCCCCATTGCCGCTGCCATTTTAGTGTGCTGAGTCAAATCATGCAAATGCACCCTCAGATAGAGAAAAAGAAAGAGAGGGAGGATGAATGACAGAAAAATTGAGTGATGCAAATCATCAAGGTGAGCACACACACAGTCACTCAAAAAGAGAGTGAGTGGGATGTGTTTACTGAAAGAGGAAATCCCCTTTACAATATCTCACATCTGTGGAGCTAAAAGAAGGTGCTGGTGCTACCAGACAGCAGCAGAAGCAGCACTGCTGGCAGAGTTCTGCAGCGGAGCCTATTTCTTCTCTAAGTTGCATGCTCAGTAGTGCAGAAAATACCCATGCACCAAAATCTCTTGCAATATAGACTATAAGCAATGCAAGATTAGTCATGACTATAAGCCATTCAAGAAATATTCACCGCTCTGTTGAGCAAGTTCTGCAAAAGTTTAGATATGTGAGGTTAAGACTGATCTGAACCTGCAGTTAAGAGTTCAGATGTAAACGTGCAATGCATGTCATAATCTAGAGGTGTTTGATGTGTTCATATTTTGACCACTTTGTGAATAAGTAATACATCACTACACAATTCTGTTCAAAAGTTGGGGTTTTTCTTTTATATTTTACACCAAGACTGCATTTATTTGAACAAAAATGCACTGAAATCAGTAATATTGTGAAATATCATTACAGCTTAAAACTAGATGAATAAAGTTTGTAAACAAACATGATGTTGGCATGACAAGGCCATGTTCTAGCACTTTGCTAAAATGTTTAAGCAAGTTTAACTTATTAGATTTAATATAACTCTTTAGATCTTTTTTTAGGCAGTTTTCATAGTATTGATGATTGCATTATTTTTCATAAACATATGAGATCGCTTGTTTCTGCGTCTTCTTGGTGTGGTTTGATTGGCACTTTACGATCAAATTCAGGAGATAGCTTATAACAGCAAGAATGGGAAACCCAGAAAATTCTTTGTTTGATAGGGAAGCGTTGTCTCATGAATAACGGAAAATTCTAAATAAATAAAGAAAGAAAGAAAAGTAAAGAAAGATTATTTTTGGATGGAGAAAGCGTTAACATGTATGTTGTTAACATAGTGTAACGTATTAGCATGTAGTTAGTATGATTTATCACATTCCTCGCATGAATTAGCATTTGCTAGCACACATTAACACAGTGCCAGCATGTTATGTTTCTAACCTGTGATTAGCATATTTTAGTAAGTTTTTAACATGGCTAAACCCAGTTGTAAAAACAGCATATGCTGGTTAGGTATATTTTGATCCTGGCATGCTAGTCCTTTGCTGGTTTATGCTGGTCCTTTGCCAGCACATGACCAGCATAAACAGGCAAAACATATGCTGTTTTTTTCAACACGTTTCAGCACATTCTTAGCAAGATTAGCATATTGTTGGCATGAATTAACGTGTTGCTAACATGCATTAGCATGTTTTAACACATTGTTAGAATTAGCCTATTAGCATTTTGCTAGCATAAATTAACATGATTTAATGTCTTAGCATGTTGCTAACAAGATTTAATATGATTTTTATTGTTACTTTTGATCAATTTAATGCATCCTTGCTGAATCAAAATGCAGATTGCAAAGTTTGCTATAGCTTACTATTTATTTTATAACTTTGTTTTATCTGCAACATACTAGATAGTTGTACTTACTGTTTTGCATATGTTAATGACTATTTTATCTAATATTTAAATATTTAATGTACACTCTGAGTGCATTTTACTGCAAGTGGTAGCCTTTTCTGTATATAAATGTGCATTTGACCAAAATAAAAATCTTGAAAATCTTTTATACAGTATATGTGCTTTTCTTCTGTTCATACAGTATGTGTGCTGGTGTTTCTGCAGATGAAGGGCACACTGGCTCTGTTGAACTGTAGTCTCTTTGTTCAGTGTGTCAAGATAATAATGGCTCATTGAATCTCTCTTACGAACATGCTGCTAAATGATTAACTATCGTACCATGGCTGAAAGAGAGGCTGTGTTTAACAACAGGTTACACGTTCAAATATTCATGCAGAAAAAGAGAGAGATTTCACTGAACTTGAACTTGAGGGAAGTGCATCTGTGTGCTTGACTGCGTAATGAACTTAACCTGAACTTAACCTAAACATCCCATTTGCCATTCTTACGCTGTACACCTTTTGTGATGAACTGGAACAGTCAATCAGACTCTATTACCATTTAGGGGTAAATAAGGTTGAAAATATGTACCTTAATGTTTTGTACTTTTCGGAGCGTGCAGAAAAGGCTCTTTTCTAAATTCTTTCTACAAATTTGGAAGCCCACAATGTCATTGCACAGTGTAGCATTAAGATTTAGGATCTGGATTACCAGAATATTCTAACCCATTAATTAGAAGAAGTGTTCACATACTTTTGGCCTGCAGATCTGCCAATACTAATTTAAATGACATTTTTGATAACTCTACAAGTTGTGTCAGTCTTAGTGTTTATGCACATCCAAACCAGTTTCATGAGTCACTTTTTACACATTCTCGGAAAAGATTTTAAGAAAAAATCTGCACAGTGATATAAATATGGTGCTAGAAATGCCAATATCATGAGTTCGATTTCCAAGGGAAAGCAAGACCTGTTTAAATGTAAATGTGTACATAAAAACGATTAGTGCCCTGTTGTACTCTAACATCAGAATCCAGTGAAAAATTTGTTTTTGCTTGTCACGGTGCTTTGATCTGTGTATATTTCTCTCCTGATTCAAAATTTTACTGGATAAAACAATTTTACTGATTATAGAGTATGATGTTTCACCTGGAAGCAACGGTTTAAAGTTAAACGTGTCTTAAGTTAATTGATGGACTGGAGTGGTGTGGATTATTGAGATGTTTTTATCAGCTGTCTGGACTCTCATTCTGACAGCACCCATTCACTGCAGAGCATCCATTGCTGAGCAAGTGATGTAATGCTATATTTCTCCAAATCTGATGAAGAAACAGACATCTACATTTTTGAAGGCTGAGGGTGAGTAAATTTTCATTTTTGGGTAAACTGTTCCTTGAAGGAATTTGTTTTGGACTGACTTTAAAAATATTTGCGGTGTTCAAACATTCTAAAATTGAATTCACATCAGTGTAAGGCTGTAAATATAGATTCTTGTCTCTCTCTCCAAACATTCCCAAGATGCTTATTAACATTTTCTCAGTATACAGTGATTAATTTCAAGTATATTAACTGTGACACTTAACAGTCTTATAATTATCTCTGTCTATAATTGGCCACAGCAGTGAGCATCTAAAGCCATTAAAATGAGCGTGTAAATCTTTACAGACACACAGTAAACCTTGCTGATGAAGCTGAGCTGACATTAGTTTCACTGGTACATGAAGCTCCACGCTGACCGCAGCCCACCGCATTATGATGAAGCAGCATTCCAGCGGGTCTCACCCCGGCAACCAGAATCTGCAGCGAGCTGTTAGCTGTTTTTACAAGGGCTTGTAAAGACCCTCACTTCCTGTTTTGAAGCCCTGTGCCGGATCAGAGAGCTATGGCATCCCTCTGATGTATGTTTCATAGAATCTATCATTTGTTAACATGGCTGCAAACATCAAATTCAAGCTTATTGTATGCACCATGTTTAAAGGTGGAAAAGATGATGACTGTCAGAGAGTTTTATGGACTTTCTATGGAAGTTTACTTCTGTTGTAGAATTTTTTTTTTTTTTTTTAAAAGCAAATGCAACTTTTTCTCCCAATTCAGCCTTTTGTCCCCACAATTCAGACTTTTTTCTTGCACTTGAGAGTTACTTTTTGCAACTATTTTCTTAGAATTCTGGCTTCACACAATTCTGACTTTTTACTTGGAAAATTCTAACTCTACATCTCATAATTCTAACTATACATTAGGACTATACTATACATTTACATTAGTTTTGAGTTTACATTTATTTACAGTTATTCTGACTTTTTCCTTAGAATTCTGATCTCACAATTCTGACTTTGTTCCTTAGAATTCTGATCTCACAATTCTGACTTTGTTCCTTAGAATTCTGATCTCATAATTAAGACTTTTTTCTTAGAATTCTTACTCTTCGTCACAATTATGACCTTGGACTGGGACTGTCAGCCCAAATTCTGATTGAAATCTGATCATATTTAGTCTGAACAGCAATGAACTACATGAAATCCAATTTGTGCAAATCCATTTCGAGCTACATTCGTATGTGCTTTGGAATCCTATCTAAATAACATTCCTGGGAATCCATTTCAGTCTGACCGGTCAGGGGTGCGTTTCCGGAACAACGATGTAACTCGCTGATTAACCACCATAGTACGATGCATTGTTTTGGAAACGAATTAGCTAGTCACGACTGTTTCCCAAACATGGTCGCATCTCTGTTGCTTGAACCACATTAGTTCAAGAACATAGGGCCACTGTTTATGACGTTACATGCATGTGGTGGAGGAATAATGTCTTGGTATGTAACCCTCGTTCCCTGAAGGAGGGAACGGAGATGTTATGTCATTGACTGACGTCTTGGGATCCTGCCTGGGAGGCCAATCGACTCTGATCTTTGGAGAAAACGCCAATGATAATTGGCCAGTGGCTTTTGCATGCCTAGCCACTCCCCCGTACATATGGGTACATAAGATGGCGGCGTGCAAACTACCATTAGCTTCCTGCTGAGGAGCCAATCGCAACTGACTCCCCAGCGCAGTACGACCTTGTGGCAGGAGGGACATAACATCTCCATTCCCTCCTTCAGGGAACGAGGGTTACATACGTAACCGAGACGTTCCCTTTCAGTCAGTCACTATGATGTTACACCATTGACTGACATCATGGGGTCCCTTTGGAAAATGCTATAACCCGGACTGCGTCATGTAGGAGGCCCAAATGCTGACAGGCTGCGGCCAAAACAGTGTGTCAGGCCAAATGGAAGCTTGAACGTAACCATCCCAACGCCCTGAGGGCCAGAGATCAGGCCCTGCAGGGGTGCCTGGATCTCCAGAAGCAGGAGTTGGTAGCGGAGCACACAGGGTGTCCTGTGTGGAAGAGATCTTACTAGAGTAAGGGATCACGGTGGGAAGAAACCATGGAACAAGATGCCAGATCCGAAGAGGGTGAAGGAAGCCCTCTAACGGACACAGTTTCAGCTACTCCACTAACTAAAATTGTGAGGCAACGGAGGAGCCAGATGTAACCCACCGGAAACACTGGAAAAAGGCGCTCAGATCCAGTGGAATGGTGCCGCAAGCTGATACCTGCCCGGCCTCCCAGAATTACCTGATGTTACCCAAAACACAGGAGGATACAGGAACTACGTAAGATTGGGACATCGCAACTCAAGGGTCGGTCGGGTCTGCCTCCTCCGAAGGCAGTGCTTGCAAGTTCACAACCTGACCTCAGAATGGCATGGTGGGAACTTCGGGCACATAACCAGGTCTGGGTCTCAGGATCACGTGAGAGTAGCCAGGATGACGGAGAGGTCCCCGGTAGTGATTAGGTGTGGTCTGGTTGGGTTCAACCTTCTCGCCCCTTTAAGAAACCGGATGATCAGGCGATGTCTTCCTAGGGAAAACCCATCGACTGCATCACGATACACCTGCGATAGCAGCGACAAAACTTTCAAAGTGGAAGGGGACAGCCTCCGTTCCAGCTTCTGAAAGAAGGAGAATACCACTCCGATCGAGCATCTCTGAGGATCCTCTGGGCGAGAGCAACGTCAGTCAGCAAACAGACCCCACTTCAGGATATGGCCTGCTTCAATTAAATGAAAACATGATTCAAACCACACAATGTTTTTACAGAGATCTGTGTGGATTTTTACAATTACTTTTTGTCATTTAGCAGATACTTTTATCCAATCCAAACAAGGATTTTTTGGTAACACTTTATCTTGGTCCTTAAGGTGAAGTGTTACCTAAATATCATCTCTTCTAGTGTTTATTTAGTGAAAAGGAAAGTGGAAAACAAACTTGGATTATTTTGAACTATATTATTGCTGCATTTTACTTGCCTATATATTTTGAATCTACTTGCAACTATTGCTGATTGGTTGAAATGATCTTCCTCTGTTTTCTTAAACATAGGGCTGTAGTACTCGAGTCCGGACTCGAGACATTTTTCTATCGTCTTGGACTTGTCTCGGACTCGTTGGTGTTTGCACTCGGACTTGTCTCGGACTTGGTCATTGGACTCACCAAATGTTCTCGTTGGTCTCGGCTGAGTCCAGCAATATGCATGTCACGCCTAAAATGCGTGGAAAATGCTTCTTTGCAAAGCAGCTAGTACTGTACTCGCCTGCGCTATGATCAGCTGTTTCTCCATCTTGGCTGAGCTTTCAGTGTTGTTACGGGAAAGGATGAAGCTGATTGGTTGGCTATTGTCACATGACCCCCGTTACACTTGCTGTTCTGAAAAGTTAGGTGTTTCTAATTTAATTTTCTACCTGTGTTTTATTCATGTCTACACCTACCCTAGCCCTAAACTTATCCTTTACAATAATGAAATACTAATTATTGTTGCACAAGTTGTACAACACAAGCTTGTACCGCTTTTTGTTTCTTTGAGGGCAATATGTAGCTTCACTTCATTTTTAAATGTTATAAAACATGGATTTTTTTCCTCAGAATTTACATTTATGGATATGAAATTTGACCATAAAAAAAAAAAAAAAATAATAAAAAAAGCGTGGGCCCACCAGGATCTAGTTTGGAGACCCTTGCTTTTTTGATCATTACAAATAATAATGCAAAATGATTTTCTTAGAATAGGAAATATGCTGTCTCTTGCATCACATACATTATCAATAGTTAAGTATGTGGTCTTGAAGAGGATCCTTTTTTTTCTAATTTGGACTCAGTCTTGACTTGGACTCAAACCTCTTTGGACTCGGTCTTGACTCGGACTCGACTAGTCTGGTCTTGGACTCAACAAAGCTGGACTTGACTACAGCTCTGCTTGAACATACACAAACATACAGACTACATACATCTGTTTCAAAACACTAGGTTATGGTGACAGAACTGAAATAAAATTACATATACATACAAGATTATCGTGATCTTTATCTTCTCCAGATGTGTACTAACAGCGCTGAAAATATGTTTATTTTTCACTGGAGCTCAGTGAAGCTATAATTCCTTGTCTTTGCCTACATGGATGACTGCAAAGAGAATGTTACCAGATCCCAAAGTCAACACGGGCCCAAATACCACAGAAGAGCCGAAGAGAACATTTTATTTTCTCTCTGTCCACCGCTGGCTCCTTAACAAATGTTTACGTGAGCTGCATTATGTGTAGTAGCCAATCTCTGTATTATACATATCATCTTATTTATGAATTTGCTCCAAAATGTGTTTGCAAATTTGTAACAAATATATAATGTAAGAAGTAAAAATAATTCAGAAATTGTAACGTTTGGTGGTTGTAGACAGAAGAGACTTGAACGAAGGAGTCAATAAAGAACGTATTTTACAAGGCTTCAACGCACACTTGACATTTACATACAATAATCACGGACAAGGGAGAACTCCAAAGGACAGGCATTTAAACCCTGAGAACCCTGAGATGAACTGAACAGGACGCAGGTGCGGAACACAGGTGGGGATTAATCAACTAATAATCACATACAAACACAGGAAAAACCATATAAGGGCATACACGTGGGAAAAGACCTAAATAAACACAAAGAGACAAGAAACACAAGACAAAAACTAACCAGACCTGTTACAGAAATATGTTCTCCAATGGGCTTCTTTGGGGTTTCTACTTACTCACAAACTCATACAAATATCTTGATTAAAAATGCAACATTTCTGAGTAATGTTTCAAACAAATTGCTGTATAAAAACAAAATATTAATAATTCTGGCTTAAAGTTCACTTTGCAGTGTTGTTGTTGTTGTTAAAATTATAACTTTTTAACGTAGAATTATGACTTGACAACTTGCAATTTAGACTTTTTTAAACATATAATTATGAATTTCTCGAAAGTTACTTACGTAATTGCAAACTTTTATTCACCCAATTTCTCAATTTTGTTGAGAAGATTACGTTCACCTCATTTTATTTTTTCTCCAAAATTGCTAAGTAACATCTCACACTTCTGAGTTTAGACAGTTTGAACCCTAACAACATTTGTGATGCTGAAGTTTAAGATAACGGTTGCTATACTCACAAGACACTCCTCTAGCAAGAGCAGAGGACAAAACAAGTGTTAAAGTCATGACAAATATACTGTGAATGTTCAGTATAGCTGTAGTGGTGCGTGTGTGTCTGTCTATGAGAGTTGTAGAGCATCAGACACTCCACTAATCCTGTATAAATTCCCACAATCCCTTTCAGCTGTGTCCTGCCAAGAGCCTCTTCTTCCAGCCGAGCTCTGACCCCGTATTCCCACACCCAACTACACAACTAAATCTCCCTCTTTCCTCTCATTCCCCCTATTTTCTTGCCCTCTTTCATTCCCACACCCCCTTTTTAAAGGGCTCTTTCTCTCTCTGAACCTCCTACTGCACTGCACTTTCTCTTTTGCTTACTTTCTTCTTACTTTCCCACCATTCACTCATTTCCAACCTCTGCTCTCTCCATACCTCTCTTGTATTGTTCATATTGCTCTTTCACCCTGCTGAAAAGACTGGCTTAAACCAGAATGAATTCCCATGCTGGTTTAGACCAGCTAGTCTGACTGCTGGTATAAACTCTGGCTCACTTTGTAGTTTATTCTACCCATGAACCACACGTTTTAACAGGAAGAGTTTGACTTAATGACATATAAAGTGCCAAACCACAATTACTTTTGTGCTGTGCTTCCTTCACTCAAAAATAATATGGGCCTACACTTAGGATTGACTGTATGTATATGAATTGCATATAGAATTTTCTTACTTTTGGATTACATTTTAACACGCACTTTATACATACATTAATTAACAATCAAAATAAATAATCAGCACTCAAAAACCTAAGTAATGGCATTTAATATTTTGAAAATGCACTTAGTTACATTGTTTAAAATCATCGTGAAAACTGTATTACTCTGAATACAATGAGCTCTCAATCTCATCAAAATTAGGAAATCAGGAGCTCTCAAATCTCATTCACAATCACATTCTGATAATAATACAGAACATCAGTGCATTCACTTCTCAAAACTAGGAGTAAATGATGCAATATATCATCATCATTTCAGTGAACAAGGGCTTTCTCCAGTCCAAAACAAGAACAGACCCAAGGCAATATCTTTATCCGTATGATTATACATTAGTACAGAAGCATTCAGTTGCAGTAGTGGAAGTAATGGTGTGATATCGAGTAACTCTCTTCAGATATTTGAGATCACACATTTAGAGCTGTCGAAACATGTATGACTCTTATATTTCCCTGCACTGCATTTGTGTGAGAGCGTGTTTTTGTTTGACTGAGTGTGAAAGCAGCAACACGCTGGCCTTAAACAGCTTCACTTCTGTAAATACAACCTCACACTCACACACACACACACGGTTGCTTTTCTGTGATGGTGGGGAATTTCCTTCAACTACTGTTGTTGTATAAGCTAATAACATCACCTAAACATAACCCTGCACCTAAACGTGATCCTCACACATGTTGTTAAATACATTGCAAAGAAGCAAAACAATAAAAATCTAGCTACAATAATGTTTGCACAAAATGACTATGCTGCACAATAATGCATAAATGTTTCTTATGCAGCAGAATGCGATCTGAAGGATCACGTGGCACTGAAGACTGGAGTAACGATGCTGATTCAGCTTTGAATCACAGGAATAAATTACGTTTTATAATATATTCAAATAGAAAACAGTTCCTGTTTTTACTCTATTTTACGTCTACTTATAGGGACAAATTAAATAATGCAATAAAACAGAAACATTGGTGCCATATCTCATTAAATTATGATTTAACCAGATGTTTGACAGCAATAAAGTAGCCATCAACAAATGTAGCATAAATACATTGAGTATACCACAACAGGGAAGTTTTATTTCACATCACAAGGTCTAGTGGAAGTCTAAGCACTATTTAAAGGTCAAAACTAAGGTCTTCAGGAAGTTCACAAAAAAAAAGTCTTCTCATTTCCTCTTGGCTCTGTTTCATCAGCTGGAAGATGAAAGCGCAAGTGCTGATGGTTGCGTTGTGGTTCAGGGTTTGGACTGGTATGGTTTGTTTCCAGAGACTGTAATACACTCTGAGTAGGACTGAACATGAAGAAATAGTTCACCCATAAAAGAAAACTTGTTTACCCGCCCTCATGTTGTTTCAAACCTGGATGGCTTTCTTCCATTAAACTCAGAAGATGCAACTGCATTTTATGAAGAACGTCTATTTGCAATTGCATGCAAAAAAAAAAAAAGTGCAGTTTTGCATTGCACAAGATTTGTTGTCATTGTCAAAAATTCATATATTTTATTTGCAATCACGTGCAAATTGAAAAAAGAAAGGTGCGTTTCTGCACTGCACCCAACACAGTCTCACTCCAACTCGTCACATTCTGACGCTTGGTCAAAAACCTTTTGCGTCGCTTTCTGAGGCTCAAGGTACCCCTTTTTTGTCACTTTTCGACATGAAGTGCTTTCAGTTGTTCAGCTTAATGTAATGGTTTGCATGCATATATAAATTAATATAAATATAAATAAAAATATAAAAAAGAGCCAATGGCATTTCACAACCAACGCTGACGTAAGGATTCTTGTAGCGGCACAGGAAGTATACGGAAGACGGAGACAGCGACCGCGTCTATTCCTCTCACAAATCAATCGTTTTGCCTCAAAAGACTTGGAATATTAATATTTTTCAAATAAATTATGACGGTGGTTGTATCTGTCTGCTATATCTTGTGTTTTATTGACAGATGGTAGGTTTAGTGGCAGGGGTTAGGTTATGTGCTCATAAATGTGTAAATAATATAATTTAAATAAAACTGTTTTGACTGTTTACATTGAAAAATCACACCCCTACATATATGCAATAATGCCATTGTTTTACCCAATATATCTTTTAATTATGACGATAAAATAAAAAAAAATATTGCGTCGGCGTATTGGCACCAAGGGTTTCCTATTTAAAACAATGGAGGACCCTTAAAAAGGGGTACCTTGAGCTATAAAAAGCGACGCAAAAGGGTCTTGACCAAGTGTCAAAATGTGATGAGTTGGAGTGAGACTGTGTTGCTGCACAAGGTTTTTGTCACTGGTTTTGTAATTGAGCTCAACATTGCACATTTGTTCATATTTTTCATCCATATTGGTATTTCCATGCTGGTATTTTCCTCACACAAGATCTATGCAAGGTATCTGACACAACCTAGATTTCTAATTTCCAATTTTATACCAATAAAATTTTTTAAATGACATTTGGGATGTTTTCAAACATATCTCTATAAGAATGTTTCAAAGACATAGATACAGTGGGAACGACTGTAAACGGGGGGGAAACATCTCGAAATGTCATATTCTTAGATCTAAGGGGAACGTAAGCCACCTCCACAAAAACCCCTTGAGAACTCGATTCATTCCTCTTCAAATGATTCATTTCAAAATATTCAAACCACGTTTCCCCCACACATGCAGAATGTTCCACGCGTGAATCACCCAGAGAAAATATGCCAGCACTTCACCCGTGACCCCATTTGGCAGACTTTAAAATGCAAACAATGCCACAAACATATTTACAGGGCACTTTAAATCTGACTGCAGCACATTCTCAGCAGTTCGTATGTCTGAGTGTCTGATTCACACAGATAACAAAACACAGCTTATTCACAGCTAAACACAGTTAGGTGACATGTGTTTTCCTGACGGTGAAATGACTCTAGGGGAAGTGAATCACGCTGCATGTTGTGTTAATCTGACACCAAACATGTCATTTTATCTGTCCCTGTAGGAAAGAATTTCACAAATTAAATCAGACTTTCAGATGCAAACTTAGTAAAAAACGATTGTGACTTTAACAGTAAAAATGCTACAGTAAAATCCATGGCTGATTAGTAAGTTCAGTATAAACTGTAGATCTAATGGGACTTTTCCCAATGTTTTACTGTAATTTTGCAGCAAAATGCTGTTATATGTACAGTTTTTGCAAGTGAAAAAGTCATCTTAAAATTTACTGTGAAAATCTGACATTCCCTGAATTCTTCACATTTGATGTACATTAGGATATTATGTTACACATCATGCTGTTAAATTAATGTTATGAGCATTATTTTAGTGTTGTGTGATGTCTTTTTAATGGTGCACTGTGTACATTTTAGCGATATCTAGAGGTTGAGATTGTGAATTGCAACCAACAGCTCATTCCCCCGCTCACCACAATCTTTAGAGAAGCTATGGTGGCCAATACAGTCATAGTCTGAAGAAAGAAGAGATAGCCAGCAACGAAGTTTCTTTACAAAGATAAATTATTGAATTAGATTTACTTAATTATTCAATAAATCGATATGTTATTGCAAATATTATTTTTTATATATTTTTTTTATATAATTTTTTCATCATTGCGTCAGTGCTGTTTTCGCAAGAACAACATAGTAAAGAAACGCGGGACCCACGGTGTATGTAAATGTAAATAGCTCATTTTACGTTCATTTTGTAAGGTTTTTGTACACCTCTGACATAGTTACATATGTCATATTGAATTTCTGTCAATAGATCCTCCTAAATATTACACACTGCAACTTTAATATATTAGCATTTACCTCAGCTTGTGGAAAACTCAACGAAAAAATTTACTTTAGTATAGGCATAGTACACAGTTTTAGCGTGCATATGATACGAAATTTGTTGGCGTGCATATACAATCACCTTAAGGTTGTTGGGGTTCGGTGCCTCCCCCTCGGTATAATCCATGATCGCAGTCCGCAGTACAAATCAGGCTCCGGTGGTTCCCCTGCGCCCTTAGAATCATCCCACGCAGACCTCTATATTAAAAATTTTTCACCCAAAGAATGATAACTATGAAGATAATTATCATGATAACTGTTAGGTGTCTTGCAGATAATAATGTTCTGTTTGATAGGGTTTATGCAGGTTTTATGAAGGTCTCTATTCTGCATCTCTAGCAAATTTGTTAGTTTAAAAAATGTTGATTTATTTAAGTATTGTATTGGAAAACAAGCAAAAATATATAAATATTAAAAAATTGATTTGTACTATTATTTATTATTATTATTTATTATATATATATATATATATACATTTTTAAAAAAAATTTCAGTGCATGCAACATTTACTGACATTTTCTCTGATTTAAGTCATTTTGTAGAAAGGCAAATTAATACTTTTTATGACCCTTATTGGATTCTGATTGGCTGTCAATGTTTTTATCCCGCATTAGCTGAGAATACAAAAATCTAAAAGTAGTTTCAATTATGTTGTTCCTCTGTTCCATTATCTTTAGTGATATAGTGTGAACTTCCCTGCTCTTGTAAATTAGATTGATTTTCTAAATGTTTTTTATAAATTTAGGGCAGTCGCCGCCTTATGGTTAAAGAGTTGGCGTTGTAAAGGTTGTGGGTTCGAGTCTTGGTACAGACAGAGATTGAAGGTGGAAGGGGTGAATGTATAGCATTCTCTTCTAGGCGAGACCCTTTAGAAAGGCACCAAACCCCCAACTGCTCCCCAGCCAAAAATGGCTGCCCACTTCTCTGGGTGTGTGCGTTTGTTCACTATTCACTGCTGTGTGTGCACTTGGATGGGATAAATGCAGAGCACACATTCTGAATATGGGACACCATACTTGGCCAGACATCATGCCCTTTCCTTTCTTTTTACTTTTATCATTATATTTATCGTTCCTGGTGTGAATGGTCTTTACCGTCTTTACAGTTTTCTCTTTCAGCTCAAATCTTGTTAGAGGGGAGCAATAGTTTGAAGAGAAGAGAAACTAAGCTATGTTAGTTAAGGTCAAAATGATTAGAGCAACTTTCCAGAATGATCACATCTGCTTTAATAGCAGAGACAAAGGGAAACTGGATCACCCCCTCGAGTACTGAGATTTGTTACCGTCAGACCAGTGCAAGAGCGCATGTTAGCCATGTTCAAACAGACTAGGCGATGACAGTCTGTATGTTTCATGAACATCGCAAAAACATATGGCGCATGCCATTCTAATCTTCAACAGGGAATGTATTGCAGATGAGCAAAATGATCTTCCAGATGAAAAAGCACACTTTGGAATAGATGTAAGCGTGTCTTTTCTAGACTTCTCCAGTGGCATTAGGCCAACTCCAACCTTAACGGGCCACTGAATCAGCATCTCTGTATGGAAAACCCAAGGGAAAAAAGAAAAACAATTTCCTGTTTCATCCGTCAGTCAAATGCTTTACTGAGCCTAGACTCCACCGATGCAGGAATGAACGCTGTGAGCCCAGAGCTGCTAAACACCAGACCTTAGCCAAGCTCTTTAAGAGTGGGTCGACTTCCCCTGGGATGGAGCCAGATGGGAACATATGGTTAAACACACACGCACACACACAGCTGTAATCATATAGCTCCAAAGCATCCAGCATGACTGAGAGGAGTATTAGAAACAGCTGGAGACGCCTGGACCATGAGAAAGATTGAGTAGGAGAAAAACTGAGAAGGTACAGAAGAATGTTCTCACGCTGGGTGGTACATGTATGAGAGAGACTGGGCTTCAGGTGAAGAATGTGTGCGGTTTGACTTCTCTCCTGTCAAATATTCTTTAGTACGCACCCAATCATCTAAGAGATTATTCACATATATAGTCATTTGCGATAAAAGTGGAAGACAAGGTAGTTGTCGTAAATGTTAATAAAATCTCACCAAGCACCAGATGTGAGTAAAAAGTTATATCTTTGTTGGTTAAAAGTATATTTTAATTTCCAGTTGATCTTGAACTTTGCAAGGAACTGCAGCATAATACATAAAACATCTGTTGTGACTCAAGAATCTCCTAATTAGTTTTAAATCAGCGGAAAATTGACCATCATATGCTTATCTTTAGATTTTAGACTTTTTATTTAACGAATGTAAGATATAAAAGAAATCTGTCTGGCTCATTGGAAATACGTGCCTCTACATACATTTCTGCAACCCTGTAATTATGTACCTTACTGCACGTTTCGCTGCAGTGTCAAAGTGAAATGTCCAGAGATTGGCGCTAAAACACACGTTTAATATGTAACCGTGGCATGTTTATATTAGGTTGGCAGAGGTATGTATTGCAGTGTTTTGAGGTACGTTTTGCAACCGTTCAGAATACAAATATCCAGTGAGAGATTAATGCTCTATAATGTTGGAAATTTCCCCTACACCAAACCCAAACCTAAACCTACCCGATAGTGTTAACAAATGCAAAAGTAATTTAAAAGCGCATTACGCTGATTTGAGCTGTTTTGTCGAAACGTTTTACACGGGATTTGAACTGAGGCAACGCCGTATCACGTGGGTTACAGAGTAAACCTACTGAACTAGAAAACTCAAACGTATGAAGCTGTATATGAGACGACAATGTTCAAAAGTATCAGTATCAGGTAAAACAAATTAATGTGACTTTTTCATTTGTAAAACACCTATATTAATTAAAGAATTACTGTCACGCTGTCTGTGGCTGATGGATCACACGAAGCATAGATATTGCAGACAATACTCTTTTAATCAGAAACTCAGAAGAAGTAGAGAGAACATGCGGGAAGACACTTGGCACGAGTTACACAATCAACTAAACTAGAACAGGAAACACAGGACAAAATATGGGCAAGGGCGGACACATGGGGAGCAAAACACAAGGAAACTAAACACAAACTCTGACATTATTCCCCCCTCCCGGAAAGGTGCGTCCTGGCACCTCATAACATCCCAAGGGGAGTGGGGGCGGGCGTCCTGGCAACAGGGGCGGAACCGAAAGTGTTGACAGGGAGCCGAAGAGCCAAGCCGACGACAAGGATCCGGAGGGCCAAGGCGGAACAGGTGGTGCCGGTGACCGACGCGAATGAGGGGATCCGGAAGGCCACGGCGGAGCCGGAGCGAGAGAGGACCAAGGCAGAGCCGGAGGGAGGGAGGAGCCTGACGGAGCCGGAGGGACAGAAGGACGAGGCGAAGCCGAAGGAATGGAGTCCCAAGGCGATGGATGGACTCCGACCGACCAAGGCGGAGCTGGAGGGACAAACGAGCCCGGTGGAGCTGGTGGCCAGACAGGCCCTGAAGGAGAGGAGGGAACTAGGGCCCACGATGAAGCCGACGGGTCGGAGGACCTAGAAGGAGTTCTGGCTTTGGAGGCCGGAGGTGGAGTCGGGGAGCACTCTGGCCATACTGGCGCTGGTGGGTGGGAGGGCAGGATTTACAAGACTCCTCTCGTACAGCGAACTCTGGAGGGCGCTCAGGAGGCACAGGTTCAAGGAGGCGCTATAGCAGCGCGAGTTTAAGGGGGCGCTCTTGCCGCGTGAGTTCAAGGGGGCGCTCTTGCTGCGCAGACTCTGGAACTGGGATCGGGATCGGCTCTACTGGCCGAGACTCTGGAACTGGGATCAGGATCGGTTCTCCTGGCCGAGACTCTGGAACTAGGATCGGGAACGGCTCTCCTGGCCGAGACTCTGGAACTAGGATCGGGAACGGCTCTCCTGGCCGAGACTCTGGAACTGGACTCGGGAACGGCTCTCCTGGCCGAGACTCTGGAACTGGGATTGGGATCGGCACTCCTGGCCGTAACCTAGGGACTGGAATCGGGATCGGCACTCCCGGCCGTAATCTAGGGACTGGAATCGTGATCGGCACTCCTGGCCGAAAATCAGGAACTGGAATCGGGATTGGGATCGGCTCTCCTGGCCGTAACTCTGGAACTGGATTCAGGATCGACACTCTTGGCCGTAATTCAGGAACTGGAATCAGGATCGGCCCTCCTGGTGGAAACTCTGGGACTGGAATCGGGATAGGCGGAACGGAATCCGCGGGGATCAGAGCAGGCATGTCATTCCACAAATCCTGCTCCGGACCCGGACCACGCGGACTGGAATCAGCGGGGTTCTGGATCCGCCTTTGGGGAGCTGGCACTGATGGGCCTCCATACAGTGCAGTCTTTTGGGGAGCTGGCATTGATTGAACTCCATACCAAGCAGGTTTCGGGAGCAGAATCTGCCGACGGGCGAGACGGTGCTCGTGCGGAGCGGGAAGAGGAGTGAGCCCGTTGAGGAGGCGATGAAGGTTTTCCTCCGGGGTGATCATCCTTCCTTTTCGGTTTTGGTCGATCCTTCTGTCACGCTGGCTGTGGCTGATGGATCACACGAAGCATAGATCTTGCAGACAATACTCTTTTAATCAGAAACTCAGACGTAGTACAGAGAACATGCGGGAAGACACTTGGCACGAGTTACACAATTAACTAAACTAGAACAGGAAACACAGGACCAAATATGGGCAAGGGCGGACACATGGGGAGCAAAACACAAGGAAACTAAACACAAACTCTGAAAGTTACACACATTTACATAACCCTTGGTTAATTTTATCATTTGGGATGTGCTGGTGAGCAGTGGTTGTGAATGCAGGACTAGGACATGATATCTTGAGCTGTATTGATCTTCAGTAGGGGAGCGGAAAGGAAATCTTCAGAGATGTCTTACATCTGTCAGAGAGCTCTTGAATGCAAATGTGAGTCGAAAGTTTTTGGTAGTGAAGTTCTTGCAAGTAGAGGCTAATGTTTATGTATTTGCTCAGCGTGAAGCCTTGATTTAGAGCAAGCTGTCCAGAAAAAAAATCTTTATCTGTTTTTCTGCACAACAATCTCTTCAGTGGATTATAAACTGTTTCTGAAGAATGAGAGACTGTTTTGAGCCACAGGATTTTCTGGAGAGAGTTTTCAAACCATTTTATGACTCTCTATAGTGTGTTTGACTGAGATCCTGTCCTTATTTATGCTGGGAGTGAAATCTAGTGACCTTTAACTGGCCTGACCGTCCATGTCCACCGGTGCAGAAGAAATCCGCTCAATAAAATCTGTGCTGTGAATGTACAACAGCATGTTTGTCAGTGTGCTCTCTTATTGCTTTCAATACAATCATTAAAGCCATCATTTAACACGTTTAGGCTCTATAAGCTTTTTTAGTTTTTTTTGGTTTTAAAAGATCATGCCTGCTCACCAAAACATTTATTGCATTTGCAAAACATTTATTTGACCAAAAATACAGTAAAGATATCATTACAATTTAAAATAACTGTTTTCTACTTGAATATATTGCAAAATGCAATTAACTGCTGTGATCATCACTGAATTTTTAGCAGCATTACTCTTCAGTGTCACATGATCCTTCAGAAATCATTCTAATATTCTTTGCTGCTCAGGAAACATTTAATTTTATTATTAATGTTAAAAACAGTTGTTTTTTTTTAAACATCTTTTTGGAACATTATAAATGCCTCTAAAGTCATTTGTGATCAAATTAATCCCTCTAAGAGATCTCAATGAAATATTTCAATATGTAACAACATGATTTAAACATTCACAATCTTGGCTAGCCTTCACTTTATAAGCATTAAGTTGAAAAATGTTCAAGCCTGATGCATAGCTCATAGAGAATGAGTTAGAAAAGCCCACTCAGCTCTGTGCCTGTGGACATGTACTGTACGGCGAGGTTAATCTAACATCACTGAATCATTCAGACCCCCCCCCCCCCCACACACACACACTTTGTGCTGATATAGCAGCATCATGATTGAATTATTCTGTAATCATGTCATTAATCTCACTGAAAGCTTGTAATGATATAAAACAGAAAAAAAACATTAACATCTGAAAGACTCATCTAAATTATATACTGCTGCCAAAGAGACAGCAGGAGATAAGCTTTGAAAGAAAGAAAGACAGAAAGAAAGAAAGCAGCTCTAACAATCGAAAAATAGAGTGGCCTGGGCATTATTTCCTCTCTAAGGGTCAACGGTCAATCATAAAGTATTTTGGAGTTTACTGAAGAACCAGTGTAATTGCAGAGTTATTCAAATCTAAGAGTGTTAAAGTCCTGTACAGATATAATGAATGCCTTTTCATCCAGTATGGATCCATTCTTCTAACACCCAAGATATTTAAGGCTTTTTATGACCTCTCATTTGATCAAAGTGAATTGAAGAGTTTTAGGGACCCACGGGAAGCCTGGAGAACGATTAACAACAGTGAAGAACAGATCAGATACAGTACAGTCTACAGTGAGAGAGAGAGGAGAGTCGTTACAGGAAAACAGGAAATAGCTGCTCCGGTGGAAGGGGGATGTGTGAATGACAGAAGGAAGGAGAGTGAAAGTGAACATTCAACAGATGCTCTTTTCAGCGTGTGCTTCTTCAGACCAGAGCTACAGTGTGTTTGATGCTCCAGCTGATATTACAGCCACCTCAGCAGATTCTAACTCTAGAGTGCATCTGTCTGTCATCTATCGTTCTTTCTATCTATCTATCTATCTATCTATCTATCTATCTATCTATCTATCATTATATTGGTCATCAGTTTATTATAGTTTATTTGTAAGGATTTACATTTGAATGTTGACATGTTGATATTAAACATGAACAGATTGAATTCTGATGTATGTGTGGGTGGGTGTGAGTTGAGATGTGTTCCAGCAATCTCTGTGTGTGTCTGTTTGTGTTAAGGATCCATCTTAGGATCCTTAGGTTCCAAGGATCCGACTGTTTTCCAATGAAAAGAGGGTGTACGGGACATGTAATCCATCTAAAACCTCTCCATCGCTGTCCAGTGTGTTTATGTGAGTGTGACCCACTGTAAGGGCGTAGACCGACTCACAAACCTGCTTCTGATTAACCCACCACCCCAAAACAGGCTCCAAGCAGGGTGTGTAAGAAGGACGTTTGGGAGTGGGATCGGCCACATTTGGAATTGATTAGGAAAGCGAGAGGGGAGAGGAATAAGAATGGAATGGACACTCCGATCCAACAGGTTCTCAGAGGAAATCCAAAGACCTCCGCAGCCAAGAAACCACAATAAATTATAGCAAACTCATACAGATGTGAAAATATAATCAGATTAAATGCCTGAAGAAATACGATTGACGATTTAGAAGAAGTTTATGGCATGTAATACAGCATGCATTTACACTTTATTAAGGTAACGAGAGCAGGTTTTCTTTACTCGTGACCTGTGGAAGATCTTTGTCCTTTTAGCCATTCCAAACACAACCTGGATTTAAGCAGGACCAAAAGCTTTTTCATCCATGGGAGGGTTTTGTTTCTGCAAGAGTTGCTGAAATTGTTTGGATTCAGCTTTACTCTGGACCGGAATGACGTGACTTCATTCGAAAAAATCAGAAACTGAGAATTATAATTTCACTCAAGAGAGCACTCTAGAAGATTGCAACAACATCCACAGGCTTACATTAAAGACACTACTCCATGAAAACGACTGACTGCTCCTCTCTCCTTAGAACACTGAAGTGATGATATTTTAAGTGTTTCGTTAACCAAATCATTGAACCAAACCAACTTATCAGCACATGAGACATAAGACAATATTACACGGCTAACACTAGCTGCTTAAAAGAGCAGCTAAACTCAAACTTACATTGTTACTGAAGTGAAAAAGGGAAGAGTGAAACGAACTAACCTTTAGGGTAAAAACGCTAATTAAGGAAAGTGAAAACTATTAAACAAGGTACAAGTAACATGCACAAATATGGTGTGGTTGAATATCCTGATATAGCTACTAAATTTAGTACACATATGCAAAGTCAGGTCCATTTCCTTGCATCACTGTGATGGTAGGCAGACCAAAAGAACAACGAAACTAGACTTGCATTTCCAGAAGGAAATAGTTAGGTAAGCTGACTTTGGTTCTGATAAAATAAAAAGTAAAAGTTGCATAAGATCTGTTATCATGACGCTGATGCGCACCTTATTTTCTGTCTTCTATGCCAATCAATATATAAAGTGACACCATATTTACAGTGTAAAGGCAGCTATAGATGATCAAAAAGATATGCTGTTATGTAAATAAATGGAAGAAAGAAGACCAATCAGAACTCAGGATGCAAATACTGTCCTCACAGTCAGTTACACTTTTTAATAACTTTTAAACATTCTAACCATGTAATTCACTATGCAATTTGGGTTTCAATTTATTTTGATGGTCCCTTTAAC